>JAVXUO010002870.1:0-110455 GCA_033065855.1 Escallonia rubra
TAAACAGTAACCAAAACAGCAGTACAGAAAGAGTAAAACCCTAGGGGGAGAGAGAGTGTGTGTGTGTGTGAGTAAGTACCTGGAAATGGAAATGTGGTGAGAGAAGGGGATCCGAGCCGTAAAAGGGCCGGACCTTTGGGGCAGAAGCAAAGGGTAGGCTTCACTCTGCTCTGCAACTGAGCGGTGAGTAGAGTGGAGAGTGTGAAGGAGTAATCAGTATTATATTTTTATAGAGGAAAAGCAAAGACCGTGGGGGGGGGGGGGGGGGGGGGGTGGAGAAACCCGAGGACAGATCCGTAAGGGGAAGAGATTCGTGTTGGGCTTCGCTGGCGGTCACGTTCGTGATCTAGGGATTGAGCACGTGACGGAGTGGAATTATTATGCTGCTAATTGGCCCCGTTTGAGTTCACACACACACCATGTGACCCGCCCCATGATTTATAAATAATAATAACTTCTATTTTAGATATATGCTTATTATGAGGGGGACGGGGATTATGCATGCCAATAAGTGATGCCATCGCCGTCTGGTTTAGATTTTTTTTTGTTTTTTCCGCCACCAACCAAATCGTGGGATCCGGATACCCTTGAGAGTTATGGGCAGGGATAGAGCAAGCTCCTTCTTAATACGCTTGTTTGTCGGATAAATGTCAACGATATACTTTCTCACATTTTAAATTTATCTTCTTCGCCTTTTGGTCAGCTAGACTTCGCAAACGGATCGATCTGGCAAGTAGAGATAAGAATTATTCAATTTTTGTCATATGATAATACCCTATTCGTGTACTCTATCTGGACTGTCCGGGTAGACCAGAGGGTAAACGGGTCAAATTTTAGTTTTTTGTTGTTGTTGTTGTTGATATTATAACCGACTTTCTTTTGTTCATTTTGGCTGTTGGAATATTTTCTTCTTTTTTCCTCTTTCATTTTTAACTAGCACATTGCTTGTTAGTTGTTGCTAGTATTTCAAATTTGATAGTGAACTATTAAATCTACGTCTACGTGTTACACCATGTATGTTACAAATTAAAAAATCATGGCACTTATTACTTAGTTACTTATTATTTTAGTAGCATGTCAAATATCGAAACAAGGGTAGCATAATGCCCCACAATTCAAAGTTCAATAATTGAAGTTAAACAAAAAATTAACATCATCGACATAATCCAAATTAACGTTATGACCACGATGACTAATTCTTTCAACTTCAACAACAGAGTCAGAGTTGCACGTCCATCATGCTGAAATGTTTCTAGATTCTCTTGAATCAAATTGTCCGTATTCGGCAAATGTACCACTAGTTCACTATCCTCAAGGCCTTCACTTATGTGGTTATACTGAATCCACAAACACATAAATAAGCTTCATAATTCTAATGCTTTGCAAATGACGACTTACATTAATTTCATAAGCAAACAATCAGTTACATCCAAGATCACAACTTGTGCATTCTCCGGAGTAGGCGAGCTTCCGTATTTTGTGAGAACTTTTGCTGCAATGCGAAAAGTTGATTCATAGGCAACAGTGAGTATTGGGTTGCTCGTGATCTCACATGCCACGTTAGAAAGAATGGGATACGTAGAATGATTATCTTTTCATCACTCTGAGATGCCCAAATATGCATGTTACATGCGATCATGTAGTAGCTCCTCCAAATAAAGGTCCATATCTAACTTCTTCTTGGCCTCAAGTCGTAACTTTCTAACTTACTCCTACATATTTAAATATGAAATGGAAACATGAGAAGAAAGACTGACTTCAGTGTCACCTTCACGTTCACAATTTGACACTCGTACTTTTATCTTTCGGTGTAATAAACTTTTAAGCAATATATTCTTGGTAGAGCTTCTCGATCTTTGCATTGAGATCTTTTCCATTTTCTTTACTAAACGCATCAATTTGCGTACCAATACTTCACAAATCCCTAATTTGTAGCAAGGATCAAGCACTGTCTCTATAGCTAGAATAAGAATACAAGACTCCCAATACTTTAAAAACCTATGCTACATTTCAAAAGCCATGCTTATCACAATTTGATCTATACTTCCCATCTCTTTCATTATGCGCAGCTAAATTCTCCACACTACATTAAATACAACTTTGCCAATGTGTTTTCGGTCCCGAATACAAGATTGGTTGTTACCAGGGGCGGAACTACATATGTACGAGGGGGGGCTAATGCACCCCCTCAGATTTTGAAAAAATAAATAAAATATTATATATAGTTTTCTTTTCACTCGCGACTTTCTCTCTCTCCTCCTCTCGGCTCTCACTCAGTCACTGCTCTCAGTTCCCGTCGTCGCCGTCGACGGTTGACCTCTCACCGCTTACCGATCAGTGGTCACGGACTCACGGCGCCTCTCACTCTCTCAGTCACCGTCCACGGCCACCGGTCATATCGGTCACGCCGTCAAGGTCTCAACTCTCACGGAGTCACGGACGGCGGTCAAAGTGTCGAACTGTCATCTCACGTCTGTCGAAACCCCGAAGGCCCTCCCCAGTCCCCACCCCGTCTCCGGCCAGATCTAGCCTAGATCTACGAGCCGACAGACGAAGTGACGAACCTCACCGGTCGGCGGTCACGGCGCCTGAAATTCAAGCAGATCTGGCCTCACTCATCGGTCACGGACGGCGGTCGCCGTCACGGCCTCGCCACTCACCAGTCACCAACTCCGGTCTGACGGTCTCTGGCCACTGCCAGATCTAGCCTCGTCTAAGGTTCGAACTTCGAATTAGTCTAACTCATTAACTCTAACTCTCTAAGACTTCTGTAAATCTGTAATATGTTTCTTTCTTCTTATCGGAAATCAACAAAATACTAAAGGTTGTAACTTGTAAGCTCTAATAGTCTAATGTTTGTAACTACAACACTTTTAGAACATCAAGGTTCCGCGCGCCTACGAGCCGGACGAACTGACGAAACCTCAACCGACAAACGATCTTCTTCAGTCTTCACTCCACCGGCGGCGAAGAACCCACTACCAGCGACATTACGACAAAGACGTCGTTCTGATTTCTGAGGACTGAGGTCAGTCTGCATTTTGAACAATTTCTTTTGCTATTGAGAATTGATTATTTGATTAATAATTTTAGGTTGTTAGTTGTGTATTTGATAATTTAGATTATTAATTGATGCTTTATGGCTGTTAATCGTGTATTGAGCACTTGAAATTTGAGATTGTTGATGGAGGATGAGACCCAATTGGATTTTTACCCCATTTGAGCATTAATTATTTGAGATTTTTGTGTGCTATTTACTTATAAAAATATTTATTGACTTCGATATATTTTTAACCCCCCCCCCCCCCCCGGGATGAAATCTTGGTTCCGCCACTGGTTGTTACAGCAGATGGGGCCAAAAACTTTGCAATTTTAGTGTCCATGTCCTACTCTTCATCAGTCAGAAAAATACTTGTAACTCATTTAAATAAGAAAATAGTTGACAAATGCTATCCGAGATTTAACCACACACTCTAGCAAATCTTCTATGTAGCCTCACTAGCAAGTTTAACCCATCTTGAATAATAAGATCCAAGATATGAGCCGAATATTGTATGTGAGAATAGTCCCCAGTAGTCATTAAAGCTTTTTAACACGTGTATATTCTTCAAATGATCTTGCATCTCATCACACTAGAAGCATTATCTATAAAGATTAAAAACATGTTTTTCTTGATTCCCTGGTCCTTTAAGAGATCATAAGCTTTGTCTCATAAGAAAGCACCGGAATGTGGCAGAGGAGAATGGCAAAAATTAAAAATTTCACTATGCAATTTCCTATTTTGATCAACAAAGTGTGCAATCAAGCAAAGATTCTCTTTCAGATCAATTGACATCAACACATCTATGGTGGGACATACTTTTCCTATAACTCATCCGTCGTGGGACATACTTTTCCTTTAACTCTAGTCAAAGCAAGCTTAAGTAATTCTTTCTTCCTCATGGCAATTTTTGAACAATCGACTTTTGCAGTGTTGCGAGTATAAGGTATGACCTCTGCACTCAAATAACGACCAACCTCTAAGGTCCTTTTCTTCAACAATTGAGAAATGATAGTTATGTTTCATTATTGCAATGGCCTTTTTTTTTTTTTTTTTATGATAAGCATCTTGAAAATCTTTTTGGACCATTTACACACGGGCCCTATGTTTACCATTTTTCCTAACAATTGTAAATTCCTCCAAAATAGCACATCTAGACTTTGAATCGGAACAAATCTCATTTCTTACAGGAATAGTACAAACTTGAGGAAAGTCCTTATCAATGTCTACAATCTCAATCTCATTAACAACAGTGAGTGGATTTATGTTAACAGATTCCATTGGTTTTACAAGTGAAAGAAATATTAACCACTCAAACAATTGCGTTAAAATATTTCAGCAATTTTAATGGTTAGATCGTCAAACAATTTAATAGCCAATTAAGGAATTCTAGATAGATAATAGAGTTCGATAAATAACTGATCTTCCTCAGAAAAATTCGTGATGAACGACGTTGAAGAGTGGACGTCATTGGTGTGGCCAGTCACGAAACTATGGTGCTCGGTGATTACGACGGTTGGTTATGAAAGTGGAAGTGGACAGCAGTGTTATGGCAATAAGCTTAGGGTGGAGGTTCGATGGACGGTGGAAGTGGACAGAGGCTGTAATACCCAGAACCAAAGAGTACATTCTTACCGATAATGAATAGACTAGTCTCAGTGGTGTATTTGTAAAAAAATATTTAGTGGGTTTTAAGAGGGGGCTCAATTTGGGTCTATCGTTGTTTAATTCTCTTGGAGGACAGCCCAAGTAAATTAATTAAACTAATAAGTTTAAAATAAAAATCTACAAGGACCATGCAACACATGGTATTAAAAGGAAGTCTTGCAAGGGAGGTACAGTTACCACAATAACCAACACAGAGGAAGAGGGCTAAGGTTAGGGCCAATTTGACAAAAAAAATTTGCTCTTTTTTTTTTCAGTTTTTAAAAACTGAAAAAAAGAGCGTTTGGTAACCATTTTTTTTTTCAATTTTAAAAACCAGTTTTTAAACTGAAGAGTACAACAAACAACTCCAGAAACTGGTTTTTTTTTTCACTTTTGGTTTTTTTTTTCTTAGACCACCACCACCACCCTCCCACCGCCGGCAACCACCTCCGGCCGCCGGCGACCACTGTCGGAGACTATCGGCAGCCACCTCCGGCCGCCGGTGACCACCGCCGGAGACCACCGGCAGCCACCTCCGGCCGCCGGTGACCACCGCCGCTCCGGCCACCGGCCACCACCACCACCGCTACACCCCACCACTGCCACCGCAAACCACCAAAAAAAAAAAAGTCAAAATAAAAAGGGTTACCAAACACCAAAAAAAAAAAAACTCAAAAAAAAAGGGGTTATCAAACACCCACTTGTTTTTATATAAAAAAAATTAAACTGCTCTTTAAAAACTGAAAACAAAAACAAAAAAAAATTGTCAAACGAACCCTTAGAGAAAGAGGAAGAAACAAAAGATTTGTTGTTAAGGTAATTGTTGATGTTTCCACATCGTACTCTCGAAAGTTTGTTTTGAAACTCCAAAGCCAAGGAACTTACGCCAAAGGGTTGATTGCAACGAAATCTTTACTAAATTTATTTTGAGGTCCTTATACTCATTATGTCTAGCATTAAATAGACTGGGTATTCACCTGCAGACATAAAAGCTTTTCCTTTATGTTCAGTGGAAGCTGCATGTAGATCACTGTCATCATGAACTAAATTATATCTGGCTAATTAGGCTTGCAACGCTAAACTGCTAAAAATCGAAAAGGATATAAAAAAAAAAGCTAGGACTTTTTTGAAACGAACTTCTGAGACGCGATAATTAATGGTACTCTCCAAACTATAATTTGAAATGTTTAGCATTATGATTTGGCTTAATCCCAAAACTGTATCCTCAAGTTTACCTCCAGTACAGCTTAAGTACCCAAGTTTGGAAGTGTGCCAAAAAAGTACCAAACTTTGAAAAAGTGTACCAAATCAGTACCTCAACTGACGGACTACGGATACCGTTAGAAAGTCAGAGGTAGGACTGTCATTATTGCAGTACCAAAAAAAAAAAGGACTATCATTATTAAAAAAATGTAGTTTTACTTTAAAAGTTCATGTACTGATTTGGTATGATTTACTTTTCATAGGTACTCATTTGGTATGGTTACTTTTACTTCTTTTACTTTTCACATTCGTTCGACTTTGGTACGGTTTATCCATTACCACCATCACCCATCAGACCACCACCACCACCACTGTTGTCGTCTAACACCATCGGCGACCACTACGTGTCACCATCGCCATCACAAACCCAACGCGGCCGTCACAAACCCAACACCGTGTGTGGCAACTACCGTCATAAACCCAACACCGCCGCCACAAACCCAACGCTGTCGACCATGGCACACTACCAACAACACCGCACACAATAACAGGCTTGAAGCAAAATACATAAACCTTGAAATTAAATTATTAGGTGCTGGTCTCCCCAGCATTTCACTCCATTAAGGTTCTCTAAATCCCCAAATTAGCTCAATCATTACCATTCAAAGTCTCTCCGCAACCAAGCCATGGATTCTACAAAACCATGTCACCCAAAAGGAGAAGATTAGTACCCCAGTTCTTGAAAATTGGTGTTCAGTCAACCGACGATGATGATGCTGCGTAAGAGTTACGGTGATGGTGGTGCATTCACTGGTGTGGGAGGTGGCAGTGGCCAGATCAAGGGTGGGGTCACTGATGTAAGTGCTAGCAGTGGCAAGATTGGTGGTGATGGCGGTGGGTCGCTGGTGTGGACAATGAGGATGACAAATGATAATGGCAGTTTCTTCGAGATGACAGGGAGACGGTGGCTTAGAGAAAGAGGGAGAGGGAAGGGGGAGATAGAGAAGGAGAGAGAGATAGAGTTTTTTAATGATTAATCAAGGAAGATAAAAAAAATCGAACGTTTAAGATAATGCCACATCGAACGGCTGTGAAAAGCAAAAGTGGTAAAAGTAACCGTACCAAAAGAGTATCTATGAAAAGTAAACAGTACCAAATCAGTACTTGAACTTTTTAAGTAAAACCACATTTTTTTAATAATGACAATCCTACTCCTCTGACTTTCTAACGGCATCCGTCGTTCGTCAGCCGAGATACTGATTTGGTACACTTTTTCAAAGTTGAGTACTTCTTTGGTACACCTTCAAACTTGAGTATTAATGTTGTACTGGAGGTAAACTTGAGGGTATAGTTTTGGGATTAAGCCTTATGATTTTGTCGAAAACATATATTCTACGTACTCTCACCGGTAATATCTTCTCAAAATGGAAAAGAAAATTTTACAATATAACCGTGTTTTAGCGACAATTTTTGGGATTTTAATCCTATCATTCTTAGGAGAAATTTGAGATTAACGATATAAGCTTTTAGCAATTAAGATATCAACTTTCAAGAAATTAAAATCAGTTTAGTGGGTTCTTATACCTAGGTTTGGTTGGTGTAATTGAGTTATGATAGGATTTGTTGTTTGTCTTTTTAATTTGATTAATGATTATGTGATCTATGTTGGACAGATGAACCTATTTAAAAGATTGTGTTTGCCCTGTTTGATGTAAGGGTTTTCTTTATTACATCTACCTCTCCTTAATACCTTTAGGTTGACTATTGAAACATTTTGCTTAAAGGAGCAGTAGTATTCCCCCATTTGTGCTAGTACAACTAGTTAAAATTATGCCCATATTGACTTTTTCGCCAATTCACTCTTTGTTACAACGGTACCTTATTTCCATGTAAATTCATGGATGTCTTAATGCCTTTTTCTAGTAATTGTTATACGTTTGGTTTGTAATTTCCATCGTTGGGTGTCGCTTTGTTTCTTCATTTCAATCACGTTTGTACCTTATATTGTTTTTTCTTAGTATGTACTTTAATTGGGATACTGAATTAATTGCTTCTCTCATCATGGCTCCTGCACCCTCATGTGGGATATATCAAAAACTTGGTTAGAATTTGTTTCTTTTGTGTCATTTTTGCTTCATTTACATTTACTAGACTGACCATAGCGGATTCTTATGAGCTTGGGTCGAAGCAATTCAATATTGTTAAACTCGTCTCTTGTTCTCATTGATTTAAGTATAAAAATTGCACATTTCAAAAATCATCGGGTTTACTTGAAATGCAATGTTTTAATACTTTGTAGCGTACGACTCTTATGCCTTTGAGATACTTTGACGTTCATTATTATTGGACCTCATTTAATTTGACTAACATTTGTTCCCAACCTACTCTGGTCGTACCCAAAGGCCCACTGTGGTCCCATTTTGCATGACACGTCCGCACAAGCAACATACATTTTCAACGCTCACAACCGGTCAAAGCATGCACGCTCAAGGAACGTGACCAAGCCTCATGACGCTTCGATCGTCGCACTTCGCCCGTCGCCCGTCGACGCGCCATGACACTTGCCCAAGGGTTGGCCTTTGGTCTCCATACTTAACATTTTTCACTTCTCTTCAAGAGGCCTTGCAACCTCGCGACGTCCGTCGTGCATCACCTTACGGACGTTCGTACATCAACCTCGCGACGTCCGTCGTGCATCACCTTACGGACGTTCGTACATCAACCTCGCGACGTCCGTCGTGCATCACCTTACGGACGTTCGTACATCAACCTCGCGACTTCCGTCGTGCATCACCTTACGGACGTTCGTACATCAACCTCGCGACGTCCGTCGTGCATCACCTTACGGACGTTCGTACATCAACCTCGCGACGTCCGTCGTGCATCACCTTACGGACGTTCGTACATCAACTTCACGACGTCCGTCGTCCGTCGTCCATCAACTTCGCAACTTCCGTCGTCTATCAACTCCGCGACCCCCGTCGCCCGGACACAACTCCGCGACCCCGTCGCCCGGACACAACTCCACGACGCTCATCATCCGTCGCCCGGACGTCGTCTCCGTGACCCCCGTCACCGACGTCCGGGCGTCACACTCCAACACTTCGCCGCGCCCATGCGCCGCGCCGCTGATACAGCCGTGCCCCCAGGCTCTCTGTCACACTACCGTGCCCCCGGCACTATACGCACTCTGTCGCGCCCATGCGCCACCATTGACACCAACGTGCCCCCGGCACCTTACGCACTCTGTCGCGCCCATGCGCCACCATTGACACAAACATGCCCCCGGCACCTTACGCACTCCGTCGCGCCCATGCGCCGCGCCATTGACATAGACGTGCTCCCGGCACCTTACTCACTTCATCGCGCCCATGCGCCACAATCATGTCATCATGCCCCCGGGCACCACACTCATTCATCACACCATGCGCACCTTGCCTTGGTCATGGAACATGCTTCAACCCACTCTCCGGAGTGTACATCATCCGCGGGGATAGGCGACTCCTCCGGGACACTATCTCTGCCAGGGAGCTCTTCAACTCCCCTTCCGCCAGGTAGACGGCTCCTCCGGGATGCTACCTCGGCCAGTCGGGTAGACGGCTCCTCCGGGATGCTACCTTGACATGCTCCGAGTGCTCCGGCATAAGGACTCACCCGCGGGGATAGGCGACTCCTCCGGGACACTATCTCTGCCAGGGAGCTCTTCAACTCCCCTTCCGCCAGGTAGACGGCTCCTCCGGGATGCTACCTCGGCCAGTCGGGTAGACGGCTCCTCCGGGATGCTACCTTGACTCGCTCCAAGTGCTCCGGCATAAGGACTCACCCGCGGGGATAGGCGACTCCTCCGGGACACTATCTCTGCCAGGGAGCTCTTCAACTCCCCTTCTGCCAGGTAGACGGCTCCTCCGGGATGCTACCTTGGCCGGCCGGGTAGACGGCTCCTCCGGGATGCTACCTTGGCCTGCGGAATAGACGACTCCTCCGGGACACTATCTCCGTCAGGGTGCCTGCGTGACTGGCCTACGTGCTCCGGCACTGGGGGCTTGCGTCGGCACCCCTAGGGACTATGACCCCCGGGTCACTTCGAGACGGGAGCAGGTCTTCGGAGGGCATCGCGCCTAGTTCACCTGGCAGTTGGGCGTCGGGTCTTCCCCACCGCTGCCAGGCCTGTGGGACTCCGCAAGGGCTTGGATTGGAGGCTAGATCAAGGGGGTTCTCTGGCCACACCGATGCGGTGGGAGCCAGTCTTTCCAGACAGACAGAGCGACGCTGTGAGGAGCAGGCCGGTTGAATATGCGATCTGACAGTCCATGGAGCACCGGCACCCGTGGACCCCCGGTGACGTGTCACTCCCGGGGAGCGCCACGTGTCGGTTAATGACATCATCATCTCAATCTCTATAAATAGAGGTCTTGAGAATTCATTTGAGGAGGACATAACAGGAGAACATTTGGACATTTTCAGAACATTTTCACTTTCTCACCCTGACTCTGGACCTAAGCATCGGACTGTGACTGTCATCGTGTATTCATCTCGCGCTATCGCCCTCGCAGCACTGCCACCCTCGAGTTCTGTCTGGGAAGCCCTTGGTCTCTGCCCTTGTTCCACCCTTGCTGTCTCTCACTTTACATACTTGGAAGCTGACTCGGACTGCAGCCTTTGTGGCACCTCCACGTAAGTACGAACCCACTTTCCTTGGCATCATTTTTGGTGACTCCGCTGGGGAGGTGAGCATCGTACTGCAGTCTGTCTATCTTCTGCACTCAGTCTCCATGCCTAGACAACAAAAAGTTATGAGGGCTTCCAGCCAGGGCCTCATCCATACCGTACAAGAGGAGGATCACCTCGGCGAACAAGAAGGGACTAGTGCTATGCGTCTCCAAGACCAGCCACAAACTACCGCACCTGACATACAAGTTGCAGTCAACGCGGCCATCCAGCAGTTTTCGCCCACTATAGCCACTCTTATGACAACCATCTTAGAAATGCAAAAATCAATCCAAGTCTTGACTTCACAATCACCGATTTCCCAAAGCCTTAGAGCTCCGCACCCTGTGCCCATTACTCACCCCGTGTTATCCCAAGATCCAGGTTTGGCCCCTCCTGCTCATATCCAACCTTCAAGGCCTGGGCTAGTTTTGGACACTGCTCAGGCCCCAGTGTCGCGACCACCGCTGCCTTGGTCCTCCGGGCCCTCGACAGTAGGACTCGCGGCACCTCAGCCCCCGGCGCCACGCATTGCCCTTGCTCGAAGCACTTCGGAGACTCACGAATCAATTGAGATGGAGCCTAACCAGAACATAACTAGTCGAAACCTAAACACAAGTCATTCCCCCGGCTTACTCCAGTCGACCTTTCCTGACGACCGACCTCCAGCAGCTGACACTACCCATGTACAAACCATGCCCCAACAAGTTTCTCACCACCACCAACCCCTCTCTACGATCGTCATCCCCTCAATGACTCAGGTTGTACCGTCTGGGGGCTCTGGTGCTTGAATCATCACGACAGGGCACAAACCCTCACATGCGTCGTATGTCACCAAGCATGACCTTGATGCCCTCCTTCACCATCTCAAGCAGTCATCCTCACCCCACTTCGCCTCTAAGCTGTCAGGTCATGCTCCCTACTTTGGCAGCCTCGCTACTAAGCCCTACCCTGTCAAGTACAAGCAACCATCCTTCACATTGTTCAACGGCAAAGAAGGCAACGCCCGCGAGCATCTCACCCGTTTTGCTGGCTCCCTTGAGCACTACGGGGAAGACGACACTTTGAAGCTTCGGGAATTTCACAAGTCCCTGACTGGCCTCGCCTACTCTTGGTATCATCAGATTCCTGACAGTACTATCCACTCATGGTCCGACATGGTCCAGCTCTTCCTTGACAAGTTTCACTATGAGACGGAACGTGTGACCATCGTTGACATTGCCGGGATCCGCCAGAACCCCGGCGAAGACCTCAACACCTATGTTACGCGATTTCATCACAAGTGCTTGGAGTGCACTGACTTCAGCAAGGATGAAACCCTTGTGCCCATTTGCATCAAGAACATGAAGGACACCTACAGGGTCTACCTTGAAAACCTCCAGCTTCGGTCTTAGAGACATCTCAAGGAAGCTGCACGACGCACCTATGACTCGGTCGGTCCGTCAAAGACTCCAAAGCCCCCACCTCATATTGCCTTGGCCACGACGATGGAAGCAGCTAGTAACGACGACAACAACCGCAAGCGTCAGTCCCAAGGAAGGGACGGGCGTCCTGACAAGAGAGGGCAGCCGATGCCTGCCCCGGAATACCCGTGTGACTTGAAGACTGCTAGAGATCTCCTTGAGACATGGATCGACGACAATGCCATAACCCTGCCCAATGTCGACAATGAACCTACCCCGGAAGACTTAGCCCATCACAACTACTGCCCCTATCATCGGAAGGTCGGTCATGGCCTCAAGTGGTGCAGGGGCCTCAAGTTTGTCTTCGCTGACAAGATTGCGTCCGGAGAGCTCAAACTCTAAGTGCGGGACATAAGGGCATGCCTTAGTGCATTTTCCACACTTGTAATTTTTTCGTTCATTTTGCAAGTTTTCATACCCATGTATCAAGGCATGTTGCCTATCCTTCGTTATCAATGAAGTTACATTTTCCAGACTTAGAAAATTTTCAAGCTACATTGATCTTGCACAAGTCTCTTGATATCACCCTTCTTGCCATCACCCACTCCCTTGGGGGCTTCACCCCTTCCCAATCCCTTCGGTCTCACATTGCAATGACTTGGTACGTGGTGCGCGGGGTGGCTCGAGCCGCGCTACTACGGTCGCATCATCATCCTGCATTCACTTTTCCAACACTTAGAAAAAATTTCATTTTTTTTTGCAACCGGTCATCGATGATCATCCTCAGTGGTCTCCCTCGGCATCCTTGTCTCAGCCCAACACTTAGAAAAAATTTCATTCGCAACCGGTGATCAATGACCACCCTCAACGGCCTCCCCTTAGCATCCTTGCCCGAACTCAAAAAAAAAAATTTCAACACTTAATTTTTTTTTCAAGTTTTTCATCTCCTCACATGCTCCCCACATTCATGCTCTCATCACTCTCCCTCTCACATTTTCCTCTCCTCCCTCACCATCCAACACCCCATCACCCTTTCCCCACTTCATAAACAACTTCTCTCTTTCTCATGGAAAAGCTTCATTCTTCTCCCATTCCATTTTCTCTCACTCTCATCTTGCACATTGTGAAAATATTCTTGGGGGCTCCCTCCTTAGGGCTGCCCCAAAAAAAAAATTTTATTATTATTATTTTATTCAAATTTGAATTTGAATTTCAAAAAATCTGACTAACCTTACCCGCGAACCGAACCGACCCGCGCCCATTCTATCTCAGTGCTGAGACCGACCCGCGAACCGAACCTACCTGAAACCCGACCCGCGCCTTTCTTTCCCTCCCAAACCCTAATTTTCTAACCCTAATTCTTCCTCATCTCTTTCTCTTTCTCATCTTCTTCTTCGCGCCGCCCAGCCCCCTTGCGGGGCCGCCAACCACTTCGGCCTCCTGCCGACGCCGACCCTCGGCCTCGCACCCACCTTCCCTCTCCCTCCTCTTCTCTCCCCCGCCGCCCCTCCTTCCCCCCGCCCCTCGGCCACCCGCGGCACCCCGCCGCCGCCGCCCCCACTTCTTCCCCTTTCTTCTTCTTCTCACCACGCCGCCCCACCTTTCCCCTTCCTCCCCCTCCCTCCCCTCCACCTTCGGCCTCGGCCATCCCTCCCCCTACCCCCTCGGCCTCGGCCCTCCCCCTCCCTTCCCCTTTCCTCTCTCTCCCCTCTTCCTCTTCCCCTTCCTTCCCCTCCCCCTACCCCTCGGCCTCGGCCACCGCGGCACCCCACCGCCCCCGCCTCCCTTCCCCCTTCCCCCCTTCCTCCCCATTCCCTTTCGGCCTCACCAACCCCTCCTTCTCCCCCCTCGCCCCCCCGCCAAGGCCGAGGCCGCCCATGCCAAGGCCGAGGCCGACCGCGCCAAGGCTGCCCCTGCCAAGGCCGAGGCCGACCGCGCCAAGGCCGCCCCTGCCTGCGCCGAGGCCGCCCCTGCCGAGGTCGAGGCCGCCCTCCCCTAGGCCGACCCTCACGCCACACCCAAGGCCGAGGCCGACACTTCCCCTTCTTCCCCTTCATCTCTTCACCCTCCTCCCCATTTCAGCTTTGCTTCCCTTCACCTATGCCGAGGCCGACCATCACGCCACACCCAAGGCCGACCCCTCCATCTTCAAGAACCTTTCCATAACTTCTTCCCCTTCACCACCTTCGATCCGTACACCTTCACCCAAGGCCAACCTTCCACTTTAACACATGACCATCCTCCATGCCCACTACGGCCTCCATCAACCAAAGCCATCCACTTCGGCCAAAAAAAAAAAAACACAACAATCATCCCCCTCTCACCTTTCTCATCACGGCGGACCTCTCGGCCGACAACCCATACATACTTCGGATTGCCCACATTCACCCAATGACCGAACACCGACATCAAAAGCCGGCAACTTCAAATTTTTTTTTTTTTGCTTGCAACATTGACCGCCTTCCTTTGCTCGCCCATGCGCCCGTCGTGGACTGCCCGCGCATCGCGACGCCCGATCGCGCACATCGCGCCCCTACACATTTCATACTTTTTTACACTTAGATTTTTTTTGCAAATTTGATCACATCCCATGTGACGATGTCCCTCGACATCAACGCCCTTGGTAGGTGGTGCGCGAGATAGCTCGAACCACTTACTCCTATCCATTCTCTAATGCTCGTCGCCAGCGCCCGTGCGTCGTCTCCATGACGCTTGTCGCCCATCACCCGGGTGACGTCTCCGCGACACTCGTCGTCTGTCGCCCGGGCGCCGTTTACATGCTCGCGCCCCTGCGCCCTATCATCGTGCCTTGGTCTCAACCCCCAAGCATTCCAAGCTTTCGTAGGTGGTGCACGAGGTGGCTCGAGCCACCTACTCTTCATCATCATGCATTGACGACCTCAACAGCACTCTGGCCAAACAACATAAAATCTTGCTAAGTGTTTATGCGTGCGGTGCCCGCTCGGGTTGCCCCTCCGCGCACACCACACGCAGGGGGCTTATGTTCCCAACCTATTCTGCTCGCACCCAAAAACAAACTGTGGTCCCATTTTGCATGACACGTCCGCACAAGCAACATACATTTTCAACGCTCACAACCGGTCAAAGCATGCATGCTCAAGGAACGTGACCAAGCCTCATGACGCTTCGATCGTCGCACTTCGCCCGTCGCCCTTCGACGCGCCATGACACTTGCCCAAGGGTTGGCCTTGGTCTCCATACTTAACATTTTTCACTTCTCTTCAAGAGGCCTTGCAACCTCGCGACGTCCGTCGTGCATCACCTTACGGACGTTCGTACATCAACCTCGCGACGTCCGTCGTGCATCACCTTACGGACGTTCGTACATCAACCTCGCGACGTCCGTCGTGCATCACCTTACGGACGTTCGTACATCAACCTCGCGACGTCCGTCCTGCAACAACCTCCCGACGTCCGTTCGTACATCAACTTCACGACGTCCGTCGTCCATCAACTTCACAACTTCCGTCGTCTATCAACTCTGCGACCCCCGTCGCCTGGAAACAACTTCGCGACCCCCGTCGCCCGAACACAACTCCGCGACCCCGTCGCCTGGACACAACTCCGCGACCCCCGTCGCCCGGACACAACTCCGCGACCCCGTCGCCCAGACACAACTCCCCCACGCCCAGCATCCGCCGCCCCGACCTCGTCTCCGCCACCCCCGTCACCGACGCCCGCGCGCCACACTCCAACACTTCGCCGCGCCCATGCGCCACGCCGCTGATACAGCCGTGCCCCCAGGCTCTCTGTCACACTACCGTGCCCCCGGCACTATACGCACTCTGTCGCGCCCATGCGCCACCATTGACACCAACGTGCCCCCGACACCTTACGCACTCTGTCGCGCCCATGCGCCACCATTGACACAAACATGCCCCCGGCACCTTACGCACTCTGTCGCGCCCATGCGCCGCGCCATTGACATAGACGTGCTCCCAGCACCTTACTCACTTCATCGCGCCCATGCGCCACAATCATGTCATCATGCCCCCGGGCACCACACTCATTCATCACACCATGCGCACCTTGCCTTGGTCATGGAACATGCTTCAACCCACTCTCCGGAGTGTACATCATCCGCGGGGATAGGCGACTCCTCCGGGACACTATCTCTGCCAGGGAGCTCTTCAACTCCCCTTCCGCCAGGTAGACGGCTCCTCCGGGATGCTACCTCGGCCAGTCGGGTAGACGGCTCCTCCGGGATGCTACCTTGACATGCTCCGAGTGCTCCGGCACAAGGACTCACCCGCGGGGATAGGCGACTCCTCCGGGACACTATCTCTGCCAGGGAGCTCTTCAACTCCCATTCCGCCAGGTAGATGGCTCCTCCGGGATGCTACCTCGGCCAGTCGGGTAGACGGCTCCTCCGGGATGCTACCTCGGCCAGTCGGGTAGACGGCTCCTCCGGGATGCTACCTTGACATGCTCCGAGTGCTCCGGCATAAGGACTCACCCGCGGGGATAGGCGACTCCTCCGGGACACTATCTCTGCCAGGGAGCTCTTCAACTCCCCTTCCGCCAGGTAGACGGCTCCTCCGGGATGCTACCTCGGCCAGTCGGGTAGACGGCTCCTCCGGGATGCTACCTTGACTCGCTCCAAGTGCTCCGGCATAAGGACTCACCCGCGGGGATAGGCGACTCCTCCGGGACACTATCTCTGCCAGGGAGCTCTTCAACTCCCCTTCTGCCAGGTAGACGGCTCCTCCGGGATGCTACCTTGGCCGGCCGGGTAGACGGCTCCTCCGGGATGCTACCTTGGCCTGCGGAATAGACGACTCCTCCGGGACACTATCTCCGTCAGGGTGCCTGCGTGACTGGCCTACGTGCTCCGGCACTGGGGGCTTGCGTCGGCACCCCTAGGGACTATGACCCCCGGGTCACTTCGAGACGGGAGCAGGTCTTCGGAGGGCATCGCGCCTAGTTCACCTGGCAGTTGGGCGTCGGGTCTTCCCCACCGCTGCCAGGCCTGTGGGACTCCGCAAGGGCTTGGATTGGAGGCTAGATCAAGGGGGTTCTCTGGCCACACCGATGTGGTGGGAGCCAGTCTTTCCAGACAGACAGAGCGACGCTGTGAGGAGCAGGCCGGTTGAATATGTGATCTGACAGTCCATGGAGCACCGGCACCCGAGGACCCCCGGTGACGTGTCACTCCCGGGGAGCGCCACGTGTCGGTTAATGACATCATCATCTCAATCTCTATAAATAGAGGTCTTGAGAATTCATTTGGAGAACATAACAAGAGAACATTTGGGCATTTTCAGAACATTTTCACTTTCTCACTCTAGAATGCTAGAGAGAAATATACAGCACCCTGACTCTGGACCTAAGCATCGGACTGTGACTGTCATCGTGTATTCATCTCGCGCTATCGCCCTCGCAGCACTGCCACCCTCGAGTTCTGTCTGGGAAGCCCTTGGTCTCTGCCCTTGTTTCACCCTTGCTGTCTCTCACTTTACATACTTGGAAGCTGACTCGGACTGCAGCCTTTGTGGCACCTCCACGTAAGTACGAACCCATTTGCCTTGGCATCAACATTTAGAACCTAAACGTGCTTGGCTAGGATACTCACCGTTTAAAATTTACAGTTGTCTGATCTCGATGAATTTCTAAACATGTTTAAATAAAGCAATAACACCAAGCAGCAAGAAATCGCGAGCTGCTTTGTTGAGAGGGTCTTAAGGAGTTCTTAAAATAGATAGACTTTTGGTGGTTCCACTGGGGTTAATGGTAGATCCACACAAATTAGAGAGATCTAAGACATATCTCAATATGGATGCTGGTGGCAATGATATGTGGTCAATGGTAGTAGTTAGTGTCAATGATGGGTGGTCGATGGCAGTTATGGTGGTGGCTTGAGGCTGTTGGTGCCTCTTGGCTCACAATGGTTAGAACTAGTGGTGGTGGTGGTGGTTGGAAGAGTAGTGTTGTGATGGTGGTTGTGGATAACGGCGATAACTGGTGGTGGGAAGGGTGGTGGTGGCCTGCGACCACGAGTTAGGAGAATAAAGAGAGGGAGAGAGCGGGGGTTAGTGTGCATGTGTGTGAAGTGTGCTTAAATGATTAGGGGTTTAAACAATCTAATGGCATAGATCAATTATTCTGAGTCAATGGTTCTTAGTTGACACATGTAAGGTAGGATGGCCAGGCCCTAGCAAGTTGGAGCTTGGCTCAACCGTATAACTTATTTAAAGGGCAGGGCTAAGTTAGGCTGCACTAAGTTATTATGTTGATTCAACCCGAATCTCAAGATTTAGGGTCGGGCTGGGTAGGCTGGGCAACCCATGGATAGGCCAAGTGGTGGCCAGAGACAAGGGAAGAAAAATAAATCTTTTGGCTCATTGGTTACCACTGTGAAAAAGTTAGTGAGTAGCTATGAAAAGTGTGAAATTATAAAGAGATTTTTTACTTTTGAAAAAATTATATTGTAAATTTAATGTGGGCTATTGAAAAGTACTTTCGGACAATAGGGAAGGACATTCGAACTGATAAAGGATTTGCAAAATGCGTAAGAAGGAGGGTGTAATGGTTTTGCAAGTTAGGGGTGAGGCAACATGATGAAGTAGGAACTTCAGATCGAAGCACGTAGTGAAAAATGTGATTTTTTAATCCATGTATAAGGTAAAGTCTCTGGTTGGTTAAGTCCTCGTAGGAGAATTGGTGCAATACATGGATGTAATGGGTCTGGTGGGGGTGTTTCCAGATGTGAGGGGTTTAATTACAATTGTTTTTTAACTTAATTTTCGGTAGTGCAAGTATTTGCGTGACTTTTAACCTTATTATAATATGGGGGTATGTCAATTTGACGAGGTAACAGAGATGGTAGATAGGTTAGTGTAATCCAGCATAGCTAGAATTAAATGTTTTTTTTGAGATGAAGTAGAATAGCATAGATAATAAAGAGTTCATCACGGGACGGTGAAGTACAAGAGTGAAACCAATGACTAACAGTGCCTCCGACAACAAAGATACAAAAGAGGACGAACAGAGTATAAATATGTACACAAAAACCAAAAAACTCTCATGACACCAAGGAATTAAAGATCTTGTTGCGACAAAAAGTCATGCACCCAGCTTGGTAAACGGCGATACGTGCATGGCAGGCAAAAGCAGCTAATGATCTGGATTTCTTAAGCTGAGTCCTCCAAACGCTGCCAACTTTAAACTCATGGAAGTGCGAAAGTACATGAAAAAAGTCATACATAATGGGTGCAGTAGTGTCAGGGATCTCCTTCAAGTCCGAGATCTGATCAAGCAAAAATTTTGAATTAGTTAAAACATTTATGTGCAATAAATTATTCTGCTTTGCCCAATAAGAAGCAGTAAGTAAGCCTTTGGAAATAGCATGTAATTCGTCAGAAGCTAAAAAAGAAATTGCCGCTGTCGCACATCGGAGACCATTATCAGAAATACAGTAGAGCCCCAAACCCGATTTGTATGTGACTTTGTTGAAACTGATGTCGATGAACATTGTGAGGGGTCTTGCAGTTTCACAATTGCACTGATGGATGTTGGGCGCCAACTCAACAGGAAGAGATAAGTCAAAATGCCAGGGATTTGAAATGTGCAAGAAAGGGGTTTTCTCGTAAGCAAAGGCTCTGCAAATGTTATCGGTGAGGGATGCAATATTATGTATGGCATCGACCGGTTGAAACGGAATGTAGCTGAAGACAAGACTGTTTCTATGCTTCCAGATGGTCCATATGGTGGATATAATATGAATCGATTTTGATAGTAAAATACCACGACAGGCAGGGTTTAGAAGCCAAGATTTTAGCCAACTGCTAAAGGAGTTTCCCACTATGTGACTATGCAGATTAGTCGGACCTCCGAACCAGATTGATCTTATTGCCGGGCAAGAGAAAAAGAGATGGTCGGTTGTTTCTGAGCAGTTTTGACAGATAGGGCAAAGGTCAGAAAGTGAGATTTTCAAGCGGTGGAGATTGAAGTATAACGGAAGTCGATTCCACAGTAGCTGCCAAAGGAAGAAAATCAATTTTGATGCGATTGGTAACGACCATACGTGCATCCATATTATTGGGTTAAAAGGTGGAGCAGACGATTGACGATCTCGGTGGTTGCGCTGTTCTAGGTCTTGGAGGTATAACATGTGATAGGCGGATGCAACAGTGTAGTCCCCATGCTTGGTATACCGCCACACCAAAGTATCATCAATATCGTGAGGCGATATATGAATGGCTTGAATCCTCATAGCGATGTCGTCGGGAAACAGGGAATTGATCAAGCTAGAGTTCCAGGTGTTGTTATGGATAAGATCTTTGACAATAGAGGCGGGATGATTAGAGCTGTCTGCTAGGGGAATAGAAAGGGAGGGTTCCGTATTTGGAATCCAAGCATCATTCCAAATCGAGATTCTTGATCCATTACCGACCTGCCATCTGAGACCCAAAGTAATGACCTGGCGTCCAGCTATAACACCCCTCCAACCCCAGAAGAAATTACCTTTGGTTGGACAATTTCTGAAGTTAGAGCGGTTACAATATTTCCCGGTAAGGACCCTTGCCAAAAGACTTTCAGGTTCCTTGAAAAATCTCCAGCTAGTTTTGGCAAGGAGAGCTAGATTGTATAACCTTATGTTCTTGAAACCTAAACCTCATGCCGATTTTGGAGCACAAATGGCGTTCCAGTTTATCCAATAAACGGAGGATGAAAGATTCGTCCCTGTCCACCAGAAATTACGCAGGATCGAACTAATGGATTTGCAGATGAGTTTTGGGAATAAGCAGACCTGTAAATGATAGTTTAGCAGAGCCATAAGAACTGAAGAAATGAGGGTTGCTCTTTCAGCTTTGTTTAGAAAAACACTTTTCCAACCTACACATCTTGACTGGATTTTACCCACGAGGTTTTGAAAGAAGCGGCGTTTACCAGAAATTATATCCAAGGTACAACCAAGATAGTTTCCGAAAGATTTGGAAATATGAAGTCCCAAATCGTGAGCAAAGTGAGATGCCAATTGTTCTTCGGTATTAGGGCTGACCGTGATAGAAGATTTGAGAAGGTTAATTTGTTGCCCTGATGCTTTGCAGTAATTATCCAGCTTTGATTTGAGGGTCAAGCAGTTGTTGGCAGATAACTTAGTGAAAATAAGAATGTCGTCCACAAAGAAGAGATGGTTGATTGGTGGGCTGAACTGACCCACCTTGAGCCCTGGGATCTGGCCTGCGACTTGAGCGTTGGAAAAAGAGGCCGATAGGACTTCCGCACATAAGACAAAGAGATAAGGAGACAGTGGATCTCCTTGTCTTAGACCACAAGATGGATAGAATCTTCTTGAAGGGGAGCCGTTGATAAGGACTTGGTATGAGGTGGTGGTCACACATTGCATAATAAGGCGAGTAAGGTGGTTGGGAAATTTGAATTTCCCTAGCACTTCTTCAAGGAAGGTCCAGTCTACTCGGTCATAAGCCTTGCTCATATCCATTTTAATAGCTCCCAGAGATCATTTTCCTTTCTTGTTCAGCCTAATTTTGTTCGTAAGTTCTTGAGCAAGCAGAACATTGTCAGTAATATGTCTACCTCCAACATAGGCATTCTGAGTGTCTGAAATGAGGAATTGAAGAAGAGGTTTTATTCGGTTGGCTATAGTTTTGGATATGACTTTGTAGATGGTATTGCATAAAGAAATTGGTCTGAAGTCCTCTGGTTTAGTAGGGTCAGCGCACTTGGGAATCAAGACAATGAAAGAGCTATTTGCTTCTCGAAGCATATGGCCCGATCTCAAGAAGGACAATGATGCTGCTATGATAGGTCTTGCCATAAAACTCCAACATTTTTTATAAAGAATTGCAGGTATACCATCCGGTCCAGGAGCTTTTAGAGGCTTGATTTGGAATAGGGCTAGCTTGATTTCGGCCGCTGTGAAGGGACGAGATAAGACATCGATCTGGGAGGGGCTAAGCTGTTTGGATATTTCGTGGATGCAAAATGGTGACGTTCTATGCTGGGAGCCTTGTGAACTGTAAATTGGGCAAAGTGTCTCAGAAAGCAATCAGTGATATCAGCGTGAGAGGTGTGGTTGCGACCATCCAAGTCGCTGATATCGATGATTCGATTTCTGTTTCTATGGATCATAGTAGAGGTGTGAAAAAATTTGGTATTTCTATCTCCTAGTTTCAACCAGGAAATTCTGGATTTTTGAGCCCAAAAAATTTCTTCGCAATCCAAAAGCCAATCTAACTTGATTCTTTCTGACTTTTCTAAACTTGAGCATCTGGGTTAGGCACTAAGGATTGGAAGTTTGCTATCCGCTGAATGGAATCCTTGATCTGAAGGTCAAGGCTCCCGAAATTGCTTTTGTTCCACCTTTTTAAACCTCTACGCATACCTTTTCCCCAAGAAATCACTTTGAATAGGGGCGAGCCTTCCACATTATTTTGCCAGGAGTCCAAAATCACAGCAAATCCTTGCGGATGGTTGAGCCAAGATGCTTCAAAGCGAAGCGGACGCGGGATGAATGTATTGACTGTAGAAGTATCAAGAAGAAGCGGTGCATGATCGGATGATTGAATGCCAAGGTTCTTAACGTACGCTTTGGTGAAAGAACTAATCCAATTGGGATTTGCACAACATCTATCAAGTCTCTCATAAGTGCAAGAGGGACCATCTTGATTGTTAGTCCGGGTATAAGCTGGACCTAACCACTTGATATCAATGAGATTGAGTTGTTGGAGAAATTTATGAAGATATGAATGTCCGGGGATGGACATGAAATTGGGTCCAGTTTTGTCGGCCAAACAAAGAACTTGGTTAAAGTCTCCTATAAGAACCATCGGGAGTTGAATACCCGAGAGAATTCCAAGAATGTAGTCCCAAGTATGCTGTCTCTTGGCTAGATTGGGGTTCCCATAAATGAAGCCGGAAACCCAAGGTGGATTGTTACCAGACTGGAATTGTACCAGTATAAGGTTTTTATCTAAATAAAGGACTGAACCAGATATGTCATTCGTCCACCCAACACAAAGGCCCCCTTTGGTACCAAGAACTCCACTGGGATCCGTACCCAACACTGATGAGAAACCAAGATTGGCAAATTTTGAAGATACGAACCTGACATGTTTTTTGGTTTCGTGAAGAAATAAACAGGAAGGTTTGTGCTGCCGAGCCATTTTGATCGTTGCTCGAACTGTGCGTGCTTGGCCAAGCCCGCGACAGTTCCAGCTGATGGTTCTCATTGAGGGTGAAGGGGTTGCGAAGGGGCAACACCTTAAACCTTCGAAGACTAGGAAGTGGGATCAGAGACTAGGTACAAACAAAAAGGGTTGTCACGCTCGATCAACAATCTTTTCTTCTTTTTTGAAAGGAAAACTTCAGAACATAAACTGTCAAGAAGTTCTCTATTTTCCGATAAGACCGTGGGAGACGGCAGAAGATCATTAGAAGAGAATTTTCTTCGTTTGAAAAGAGGGACGAGAGATGATATGATTGAGGGAGGTCGAAAATAATTAGAATCGGGAGGGCGAACCAGCAGGGGCTTAGAATTTTCTACGCAGGAATGAAGGCACAATTTCTTTCTAGCAAAACTAACATGAAAAACATCATGTTCAAGACGCCACCATTTTCTCTTGTGTTTCTTTATAGCATGCATAAACAGGATTCGGAAAATAAGCATGGCAAGATGACTATAAGATTTTAAGGGGTGAGATGATAATTAACCTGGATAAGGGAGTCATCACCAAAGCCATTAATTTTCCTTTTCTTTCCATATGGCTCTTCAAGATTATCCCAATTCTCCAAATCTTCTCTTTTGTTTCCTGATAGTTGCTGAGAAATAGTATAACCTGCATGGGAAACTTGATCTTCATCGGGGTCAGAATCATCTTCTGAAATACCATCAAATTCTGGAGCGGTAAATGTAGACCCTTCGTTAATCCTCATACGGAATTACGGTCTATACAGTGCCACCGTTTGATTGGCGGCGACACCGTCATAGGTAGCAGTTTCAAAGTCTGGGAAGCTGCAAGAGGAGGGGGCAAGCTAGGTTATGGTGAGAGTAATATCTTGTTTTAGCCTTAGCAGAAGGTGATTGTCAGGTGTCATATTGAAAGTATTGGATGAAGCTGTGGCATTAGAGAGGGCAACGTGCAGGAGAGGTTTTGAAACTTCTTCAGGCTTTGCAATGAACTCAGTACTTAGCATTTGTTCCCAGTTATTTATGAGGTGAGGATACGGGTCTTTGGTTGATGGGCTTGTACCAAGAGTATTTAAGGAGTCATGGGCCGAAAAAAGGTGAAAGAGACTAAGGACTTGGGCTGCCGTTTCATGGTCTGGAAGTTTAGTGGGCTCCCGACTGTAAGTGAAGAAGAGACTGGATCCATAAAACACTTGCTGGGCTAGTAACTTGAGTCCATCTTCAGGGAGGCTTAAAATAAGCTGGGCCAACTTGCACTGCAAAGTGGGCTGCTGGCTTGGCGAAGTGGAAGGGCCCATTTCACGAGACCTATTATTCTGGATTGTGTATTCATGTGAAGGCTCAGGATATTTTCCCACCACAGAATAGATCTCATCACTTGCTCTTGAGCTGGATTCGGCGCCAACGGTTGGTAAGATTTCCAAGGATGGCGATGGAGATTTTGGCCAAGATTTGAGAAGTTCAGATGGTATGGCCTCCTGAAATGGTAACGACGTGGCTTCCTGATAGCTCCATATTTTGTGGGAAGTAGTTGTAGTAATCATAGGTGACAGAGATGGGTTGTCAGGTGAACCCGGCGCGTGAGCAACTGGTTCTTGAGAAAGATTTTCAGAGGGAGATTCCGGCGAAAGGAACGTTGTTTCAACGTCATCAGTGTCCTCCGGTGGCGGTTCGTTGCTGTTTTGGCTGCCTCCTATACTGATTTCCTCTGGTTCAGTGGCTTCTTCCATGTCGTAATCATCTTCCCAAATGTTTTCTTCATTCCAGTTCCCGTTATTCCAGTTACCGCCATTGAGGTTAGCGTCTAATTGTTCCAAATCCGCCATTAGGTCAGCCATATTTAGAGCCTGATTTTCTATTTCAATGATGTGCTGGACTTCATCGAAATTGCCTGCTTCGTTGATTTCAGCAATAGGGATTTCATGATTGAAAATAACATTTTCCTCTTGAATATGTTCCGGAGTATTGGCTTCGACAACTTCATCTTCATCCATATCTGCATTTTCCCCTGGGTACGCATTGTGAGGTTGTTCGGGATTATGGTTGGCATTTGAATTTTCAGAGTTTTCTCCGGTATCAGACACTGGTGAATTGGGTGCCGTTGTGAAAATGTCGTCATCGCTTGAAGGTGGAGTCGGGTTAGGAGAGTAGGCATCATAAATTTGGTTGAGATGAACTCCAAGATGGTCCCTGTAAATGTATATTCTCGAAGAGCGATTCCAGTCCGAGTTTGGGAGAGCTCGCATTGATTGTGCAAATAACGGGTACCCTGCTGCGAAGAAAGTGGGGTAGAGATTTGGTCCAGGAAGATGCTTAGTTCTCCGAGCAAGCGATTCAATTACCTCAGCTATAGAAGACTGACACTGAGTATTTTCATGACCAATTCTTCCACATCTAAAGCACGCAGTGAACACTCTTTCATACGTACACTTTAGGAGTTGAACTCCCATGTCGTCCAGAAGGTGAAGGAAAACGGCCGGAAGCAGGGGGTCATCAACATAGATACGGATCTTGATCCGAAAATAGTCTGTAAATGTGGTGCGCCTGTCTGACCAGTGTATTGCTAGCAATATTCCTGCGGCTCGACCAATTTTCTCCGCAAGATAATAGTGATAGCAGTCATTGGGCACATTGTGAACTTGCATCCACAGGTGTGCAGAAGGGAACCTTACCTTTTTGTAAATAACATGAGGAAACCATGGTCTCAGCAGGAGAAGAGCTCCAAAGAAGTTCCAAGGACCGTGCGTGAGGACAATGTGTGCATCAAAGTTAGAAGCAAACTCGAACAGGAAGATATTGCGTACTTTGGTTACTATAACCGGACCATCAAGATCCCAACAATCGTTTACCCGAGATTGGATTTTCCTTTGGGAGAAGAATCGGTAATCTTGAAATTTCCCTAGGAGCAGGCATTCCTTCCCAACACGAGCTAATCTAACCAGGTCTTCATTTAGAGGAATAAGACAAGATCTGAGGTTTATAGGATTATCCTCTCTGAGGTTGCCTTCCGGTTGGAACATTGTAACCAGCAGGATGGAGTAATGGCAACTTGCAATTGATGATTAGATATTCAATGTTGGAAAATAAAGGCTGAGATATACCTACAAATAGAAGGCTGCGAATTGAAGGCTGCTAGGCAAAGGTTGGTGGAAAAGTCAGAAGGAGATTGGGTCATGAGGATTTGGGTTGCTGAAGAACTTTCCTCTGAGATTCATGCTGTGGATTGATTGGAGGGCGAGGATGAAACAAGTGAGTGCAAATTCCGGTGCAATAGTGGAAACAGGATGGGGACTGCTAGGAGAAGCTAGAGAGAAAACTTTTGCTACTACGCTCTGTTGCTGGAATTAAATGTTGATTTCTCCTCCAGATGATAATATATTGAAGTTGTTTAATATTTTGGTCATAAATTAGAAAAAATATTCAGTGATTGTCTAACACCACGTCATCAGTTCACGTGGTGTTAGACTACCATTAAAAATTTGACATCTTGAAAATATTTAGTTAAATATTAATCTTAACCATGGTTAGTAATCAAAAGAAAAATAAAAACAAAATACAAAGTACATAATCCACAACTGCAACCCTAATCTCCATATTCTTCCAACAGTCACCGCTCCAGCCTCATCCTCTCTCTCTCCACAGGCACAAAAATACCATCTTGTGAGTTTCCCGATCACAACATGAGATTGCTGAATGTGAAGCAGTCTGCTCTAACAAGATGAACGCATTACTTGAAGTCACGGATTTCATCCAAAACGCTGGTATGGGTATCGAGTTTCCACCGCCATTGCTATGGTTTATCAAGTATTCTCGCTTGACAAGCGCATCAACGGATTAGTGTTCCAGAAGAAGTAGCATTTACGGCTAGATCTGAAGTATTCCATGATGGAACTTCCATTATTCTTCAAGCACACACACAACACTGATCAACACAACTGGTATTCCAGAAGTAGATTCCTAACAGGCGTGCTTGACAGTGTTGTGTTCATTTTCATGGCATCAAATAAATTGAAACTCACCTAGGAGTTCCTTTTTTCATGCTTCATGTGTGTTGTGGAAGGAATCCGGAACACGTTCGTGAATAGACCTGCACAGCAAAAACAACACCGGTGACTTGCCAGAAAGGTTTTCGGCGGGAAATCTCCGATGCTTAAGTTAGAATAAACTCAAGATTGATCAGTATGAACTCTGATTCAAGTCACTTACCTCTCTTCATTCTCGCATTTTCCTTTTATAGGGTCTCCCAGTAGTGGTTAGTTAATTCCCTCATAATTGGGGAGTTACCAGATTAATGGGAGGTCACCTATGTTAATGAATAGTTACTCCTCTTGAATTGGGGGTTACCACCATAATGGATGGTGCAAATAGTGGGGAAGATGAATAGCCTCAACTTCCCATTTATTCATGGTTCTGATGTTATCAGATGGTGACATGTGTCAGCATCTTACAAATAATACTTTTTACCCATATCAATGTGCTAGCAATTTGCACCATTGTTTTTTCCTAGACTTGTATAAAGAAGAAAGCATAAGGCGACTATTTGGTTATAAGCTTACAACTTAAGATTCAATGAAGTGATTCTGAGGGAAATGATAATTCACGTTCAGATTACTGCACCTTAGTCCACCAATTAGCACCTTAGTCCACCAATCTTAATCTAAATATATTGTGGGGAATAGAATATCACACCGTTTATACACACAACACTGGTACTAGAACAAAGTTCCTCTTTCTGGGCGTTAGGACTTCCAATTTCTTAAGGCCTTCTGTTTTGCTAATGTCAATAAGTTCAATCAAATATGTCTTGCCCCCGTGCTAATACTAATCAAAAGTGTCTAATTCCTAACTTAGTAAGAACAAGGAAGTGAGGCTGAAGATAAATGCCCCAACATTTCAGGTGATGATCATGAGTATAACCTTTTTGAAGAAATAATTTGTTTCTTCTTTTTTCTGGGTCCAGCTATTCGGTTCTAGTTGAATCTGATAACAAATCGGTATATTCAATTTTCAATATAAACCTGAAGGAAATAATTGCAGAAATGTTGAATCACGAAATTAACACTTATTCAAGATTTGCATATTAAGTTTACTGAAAATACCATCCTCCTGCATATATTCCAATTATTGTTGTAGCCGAAGAAATGAAAGAGAGGCGGGTTTGGTGGTTCTCCTGAAAATGAAAAGATAAAAGAGAGGGTTGGAAGGAGAAAAATATGAAAATGAGACTATGAGAAAGAGAATGAAAGTGACGAGGATTGAAAATTTATTGATTGTAAAAAACTGGGCGGGATTTTGAAAATTTTAATAACAATTTGAATTTTCAGTATTTGCGTTCACTAGGTTCACCATGGTTAATATTTGCTATTTAATTAATTAGTTTTCTCGTTATCTTTATCATTTTGTCTAGATGTCAAAATTTTAGTGGTTGTCTAACACCACGTGAGCTGATGACGTGGTGTTAGACAGCCACTGAATATTTTCTCCATAAATTGAGGACATCTGAAATTGCTTTAAAATAGATTGGTGTACGCGTGTATGCATGGAAGTATTTTGTATTACGATGCCATATGAAGGTGGTGTACTGGTAGGGTGAAGCAATTATGTCAAGATATGCAAGTTATCGTGGGTTATAGAAAAAGGCAAACTGGGGATCGGATGAAAACAAAGAAAAGTGAGACATACCAAAGAAAAGCCAGGAGAGAGGGAGTGCAAGGTATTGGACCTAGCAAATTTTGACTCGCACCTGCGGGTAGACTCGACCGACTGCCTCAAACACGGGTACGGGTACTCGCAAGAATTCTAACCCTACGTGACCTGAACTGATTTAAACGGGCCCGTCCATGATAACTGTTGTCTTACTCAAGGGTTAATTTACTATATATATATATGTTAGAGACATTCCATTACTCTGTTTCATTATTTTGTGACACAACACAACACAACACAACCTAACTTTTCTCTCACATGTTTGGATGGCTGAGTCCGATCTTGACTGACTCTGCAGCTAAAATGCTCTAGTGAGAAGCAAGATTGATGCATAATACAAGTGCGCATCTATTCTAAAGGTAAGGTTTCAATTACTAAACCATGCTCTTCTTCCTGAAGTAGCATTTTTTTCTCTCCTTTGAACAGGAGCTTCTGGTGTTTTCCCCATTACTCATCTCCATCCGAGGTCTATCTGCCATCAATTTGCACAACCAAACCTCATTCTTCCGTTATTACCATCTCTCTCTTCCTTTATTCCTCTCCTTCCGTGCCCAATATGCCATCTTTTTACCCATCCAACCTCCTTATACATTAAACCCATCTCATAAAATCTCTGCCTACCTTCAGCTCCCCACTCATCTCCCTCGCCTCCATATACTATAGTCCCTTCTGATCCTCATGGAATCCATTATTAACAAGACTCTCGCCCTGCATTGTACAGATCTGGACGATCTGGTCGCAGACGAAGACTCTGCCATCAAAGACTACGGGCTAACTCTTCTGGCCAAAATTGTTAGCTCAAAAAAATCAAATCCCAAAGTGGTCCAGTCCATCCTACTCAAATCCTGGAACCCCTCACAATGTATGAAAGTTCAATTCCACCATGACAACATATGCAGCATCATTTTTAACCATGAATGGGACAGAAATCGAATCATGAAGCACCGACCTTGGTCGGTCATGAGCTCCCATGTGGTTGTTAGAGATTGGCCACAACAGCTGAACTTAGATGAAATTGATTTCTCTAAATCCCCTTTCTGGATTCGTGTGGTGGGTCTTCCTCCAAACCTGATGACAAAACAGAATGCGGAGAAGATCGGGTCAAAAATTGGGGAAGTCACAGAGGTAGACTTCACGTCTGATGGGAAGCTAGCCTGGCTGCGATATCTTCGGATTCAAGTCCAACTAGACATATCTGAACCTTTGCGAACTGGGTTCACCCGGAATAAAGATCATCACCAACAGGCGTGGATTCGCTTACAGTATGAAAGATTGCCAGATTTTTGTTTTGCATGTGGGCGTTTGGGCCATACCAACCAGAGCTGCCCACATAAACCACCAGACCCACCGAAAAATATGGCTTCTCCCTACGGCCCATGGCTTCGAGCAGACAACATGGAAGACTGCCCTCTCACTGCTTGCTGGAGCCCCTCTCAGAGTATAACCTTGGTTAGTCAAAACAATCCCCCGAATTCCACACCTGCACCTCTGATCTACTGTGAAAATGCTTCGTCTCCAGAACACAACTCCTTCCCCCAGCACGCTGCTCTTCTCCCGGCGACAAACCTCGTAAATCTCCCCTCGCCTAAACAGTTGACAATACCTAACCCACCAAAATCTCTGACACCCACACACCACAACCATACCACAGACACGCCTAACCTGACAATAGGGATTACGATCTCTGAAATCAGCCCCCAAAAAACCCCCTTCTTCCCACAATTCAAAGCCATCACCAATCAAAACACCCCCATCTCATATCCTAGCCCCTACTCCCCTACGCATGCATCCACATTTCTGATCACCCCTCAAACCTCTCTCAGCACTCAACCAAAAAGAAAGAACCTCTTTGACCAACCACTACAAACAAAACGTCTCAAATTAGACAATACCAACCCCACCTCAGCCTCCTAAAACCAACCCACAGACCAAGCCTCCCTTCCTTTTACTTCGGACCACATCCAATCAACCACCTCCTCTCCCAAAACCCCAAATTCCCGGGGTGCTAAGCTGAAAAATCTGAAACATATGGCACGAAATGTCAAGCCTGCTTCCGATACAAGCTCCCGGCTCTCTAACCCATTACCTACAACCTCATCAACCCCTTCCAATCCCCATCCTCATGGTATCAAATCCAGCACAGTGGTGTCAAGCCTGGGCTTGATCACCCACCCGCCATGATCATCCTTGCTTGGAACGTCCGAGGGCTTGGGTGCGCCAAGCGTGTCAGGGCCCTCAAAAAAGATGTCAGGAACCTCAAACCTGACATTATTTTTCTTGCAGAAACCCTCTCCTCTTCTTCTAAACTCTCTCCTCTTCTTGACTCTCTCGACTTCCTCAACAAATGTTTTGTTCCTCCTACCGGAAAAAAACCTGCTGGTGGTCTTTGTCTAGCTTGGAAAATGGGAGTTGACATTGAGATCACTCTCCAAAACAACAACATAATCAATGGACTGATTTTCTCTGACCCTCCCAATCGCCCGTGGATGATGTCTATGATTTACGGGCCTCCCCACTGGGCAATCAAACGTAGCTTTTGGGAAGATTTGACCACTGTTGCAAAGGCTTTCTCTGGTCCTTGGCTTTGCATGGGTGATTTTAATGCTGTCGTGGATCAATCTGAAAAACAAGGCGGCAATCCAGTTGCCTCTTCATCCAATGGTGGACTCAATGGTCTGATCAGCTCGACTAATCTCATCGATCTAGGCTTCTCGGGAAACCCGTTCACTTGGTCCAATAACCGTCCTTTATCTGCAAATATCAAAGAACGGTTAGACAAAGCCTATGCAAATCCTGAATGGAGACTATTGTTACAAGATGCCTTCATCATTCACTTGCCGGGCAAATTATCTGACGATCTCCCAATTGTTCTTCACTCTCATGGATCTCAGCGTCTAGGCCCCAGGCCTTTTAAATTTGAGTCTGTGTGGACTCGGGATCTATCATCCCATCGAGTTGTTAAATCGGCATGGCGAAAACAGGTTTACGGTCCTCCGGAATTCGTTCTCTGCCGAAAAACGGATAACACCGGTAAAGCTCTCCGGCAATGGAACTTCACTTATTTTGGCCATATTCAATCCCGAATCAAAAGTCTATCCGCTATTTTGGACTCTATACAACAACAAAAACCATCTGTGAGGAACATAGAGCTCCAAGGTAACCTCCAAAAATAGATCGACGAACAGTGCTGTAGGGAAGAATGGCTATGGCACCAGAAGAGCCGTTTACAATGGATCAAGGAAGGGGACCAAAATACCAAATATTTTCACCTCAGCACTATCATCAGGAGAAGAAAAAACATCATTGATTTCTTAAAAGATAGTAGCGGCTCATGGACCTCAAACCGAGAGGATATTGGTACATGATTCACTGAATATTTTCAAGATCTATACAAATCCTCAAATCCCTCCATCCCCGCAGATCTGGACGGCCTCATCCCTCAGGTTATATCAGCTGAAGATACCCATTCCCTTCTGCAAATTCCATCCACATAAGAGATTTCCACCATCTTGATGAAGTTTAGCAACTTAAAAGCTCCTGGGCCTAATGGTATGCCCTCTTTGTTCTATAAATCTTACTGGGCAACTGTTAAACCAGAGATGTGTATGGCCATCCAATCCTTTTTTTGTATGAACTCTCCTCTCCATGAAATTAACCATACCAACATCGCCTTAATCCCTAAAATTCCATCTCCCACCAAGGCGGTGCATTTCAGGCCAATAAGTCTTTGTAATATCTCTTACAAAGTGATTGCCAAAATCTTGGCAAATAAGTTAAAGCCTCTTCTTGCAAAACTCATCTCTCCGATGCAAGCAGCTTTTGTTCCAGGAAGATTGATAAACGACAACAGCGTCATCGTCCAAGAAATATGGCATTCCATGAGAAAGAAGAAAGGGTTCTGGGTTAATAGCGATTAAAATTGACATGGGGAAGGCATACGATAAAATCGAGTGGCCTTTTATAATCAAAATTCTGCAAAATCTGGGTTTCCCTCATGTTTGGATCCAATGGGTGACCAACTGCATATCAACAACTAGCTTCTCCACCATTCTGAATGGAATCCCCTTTGGTTTTTTTAAACCTCAAAGAGGGCTTCGCCAAGGAGACCCCCTGTCTCCGTATCTGTTCATCATTGCGTCTGAAATCCTAACACGGTTGCTCCTTCGAGCAGAAAGCAGTGGCGTTCTCCACGGAATTAAACCCAGCAGGGGCAGCCCTGCAATTTCTCACCTCCTCTACGCTGATGATCTACTTATTTTCTGCAGGGCTAATAACAAGGAGGCAGCAGTTGTTCAAAGTTGCCTGGACACATACAACTCTTGGTCGGGCCAGTGTACAAACCAACAGAAATAAAAAATTTACTTTAGAAAAAATCTTGGTCCCTCTCGGTGCAGCGAAATCTGTCGAATCCTTCATCTGAAAAAAGCTCCCAAGGATGCAAAATATCTGGGACTGCCCATTTTCACTAATCAACCCAAGAACAGACTCTTCGAAGAGATAGTCATGAGAGTTGAAAAAAGACTTGCTAGCTGGAAAAGCAAGGTTTTATCCCAAGCGGGCCGAGCTACACTTATAAAATCTACGGCGATGGCTATACCGACGTACGTAATGTCCACTTTCATCCTTCCAAAGAGCATTACCGATAAATTAGACAGACGTATGCGCCAATTTTGGTGGGGCTTCAATGATGATGGTAAAGCTCACTACCACCCCAAAGCTTGGGATTCACTCTGTGTACCAAAATCTGTGGGAGGTATGGGTTTTAAGAAAATGCATGATTTCAACATGGCGTTGATCACAAAACTGGGCTGGACTATCTTGAAACACCCGACCTGCTTATGGGTGCAAATTATGAGCTCTAAATACCTTAGAGGTATCCCTTTCCTTGAGTACAGCATCAAAAAGGCCTCTTCCTAGCTTTGGAAATGCATCTGTAAAACTCGTAGCATACTCGAGAAAGGTATAGGCGTTTTGGTAGGTGATGGGAAAACTATGAATGTGTGGAAGGATCGATGGATACCAACAGAAGATGGCTTCATACCAGCTAAAGCTCAGTCCGATAACCTTGCTATTAACTTGGTTGCCGACCTTTTCCTTCAAGACTCTCAAATCTGGGATATCCCAAAACTCCACCGTTTGTTTGACGCTGTGTCGGCAGAGGCAATCCAAAAGATCAGAATTCCACCAAATCAAATCCAAGACATCATAGCTTGGACTCCAAATCAGAAAGGTATTTTGACAACCAAGTCTGCATATCTCACAGCTTACAAGCACAAGTTTGGACCAAACCCGAATTTTCCACCTGATTTCTGGAAGAATTCGTGGCATGCCAAGATTCGACAAAGACACAAAGTCATGATCTGGAGAATAGCCTGGAATATCCTCCCAACAAGAGCGAGTTTAGCTAACTTGATCCCAGAAATTGATGACCGATGCCTGCTATGTGAATCAAGGTCAGAGACGTCTACACATCTTTTTCTTGAATGCAGTAAGACCAGATTGATTTGGGCAGCATCTTTGTTTGATTGTAGACCCCCTTCGGTGCAAATTCACATATTGAATGGTTGGGAACCATTCTAAACCCTCCTGGAGACTCTGAAGCTAAAGCCAAATACACCACCTATGCAGTTTACCTGTTGGACACGGTTTGGTATGGTAGGAACCAACTGGTACACCAAGGCAGGCTTTTCAATCACTCCAAGGTGGCTGAATCCATCAACTCCTCTACCAAAGCTTTTCTGGAGCTCACTCAGCGCCCATCTCTAATCCATCAAATCCCTATAATTTGGTCCCCCCCCTCTCCCTGGATGGTCCAAACTCAACTTTGATGCGGCTCTTAGAGGTCCCAGAGCTTGTGCGGCTATAGTATGCAGGAACTCAGCAGGAGTCTTCGAATTTGGGTGCACAGCTATGATTGAAACTAGTCATCCTGAAGAAGCTGAAGCCTATGCGGCTCTTCTAGCCATTTCAACGGCTCTTTCCCAGGGGAAACTTTTTGTTCTGCTGACAGGAGATGCAGTAGAGATCACTGATCTTCTACGTGATGACTCTTTGTCCCCTGGCTGGAGGATCAGATCTTTTATTTTGCAGGCTAGACTCCTCTTAACCAAATTCTCAGGTTGGGAAGTAGAATTCTCACCTAGACTAGCAAACTGTGCGGCTCACAATCTTGCGGCCGATGCCTTCTTTTGTAATCACTCTGGTTTTGTTCCATCATCTTCCACACTTTTGTTTAATTTGGAAGAAGATCGGAACAATGTAACTTTTTGATTCCCCTTTTAATATATGTTCGTCGGTTTACCAAAAAAAAAAACCTAACTTTTCTCTCTCAGATGCCCACCAGCTCTCACAGGCCTACCTTCACTTTTCTTTCCCTCCTCAGCACACTATCTCCCACGGGCCTAACCCGAACTTTTCTTTTTCTCTCAGTCGCCCATCACCTCCAAACGCGTATGCCTGCCCTTGTGTGTGCTTCATCAGACAAGAAGAAGGTAGCTGGTAGGTAGCCCAAGCCTATGCTTTCTGAGATTGACATGCTGGCTGGCTAGCCAAGCTTCGTTTTTTCTTCACTTAGATACGGCTCGAGGCTATTTTCTGCCTCGATCGTTCTTCACTTCGGCCCAACAAGCTCCTCAAGGTCATAGCCGTCCATGTCATTTTCTTTTTTGAAGTTTGACTATACTTTTTCTTTCTTATCTGGGTAATCTTTTTTGGCAGTTCAATCCTCACCGATGAAGAAGAGGCAAGCAGCCGGTGTGCCAATAATTATCTCTCAAACAACTCTCATCTCCGATCTCCTTAATCTCCCTTTCTATATCTCCAATATTAGACCTTTGTTTTGTCTCATTTCTCTGCAATAATTTCTCTTATGCAATTTTAGTGCTCATTTTGATTTCTTCTTCAAGTTTATTTGGATTAATCTGTTGTCTACAATTTTCAAGTATCTTTGACAATAATTTAAAATGGGAACCTTAAATTGACTATTGGTGAGAAGGAAATTGCAGATGTTAAAATGGCTTGGAAAAAAATTAAGGATGGAAAACACAAAAAATTGTTGAATTACCCGTGGGTCTACCCGGACTAGGCGGACCGGGTGCCTGGTGTGGCTACCTATAGATTCTCAGGTAATTTTTACCTGTACCCATTTTATCAGTTCACTATCGGGTTTGACCCATACCGTATGACTGCGTTTGGCGACAAGGATAAGAATAAGGATAAGGAAAGTATAAGGGCGGATAAGGCCGGACAAGCTATACCGTCGGATAAGACCGGATAAGCAAGAAATCCTATCCAGCGTTTGGACCAAGTCCGGATTATAAGTCAGATATGCAATTTACAAAGTAATATATATATATATAGGGCCCGATCCCCACCCACTAGTGGATGTTATCCACCAAACCGCAACAAATTGTTGCGGTTGCTGTGTTGTCCTTTTCCCCCCACCCCCCTGATGTCCTTCCCCCCCCCCCCCATCATTACTTTCGCCCCCCCCAAAACAAACCACAACAAATTGTAGCGGTTGTTTTTCCTGCTCAATTTAGGGTTTCATGGGCAATTTAAAAACATTTTTATATCAATCAATAAAAATCAACATTCGATCTAGTTTGTAAAATTGTTGTTATAAGCATTTAAAAATCAGAATAATGAAATAGGGTTCAGATAGAATTCCTTACATCGGTCCAAGCTAAGCTATGCTACCAACCACGATGTCGATTAATGATCTCTGAATAAACCTAGATTGGCAATCCATTGGTTAGAACACAATCTATTCTACATTACTATAAACCTAATATCATAATACCCCCACGTGCTCACTCCTAACTCCGAAATCGCGTAACTCAAAGCGCGCCTCGCACGCGGCCAACCTAGCTATGAACCCGGTACGCTCTTTAATGCGTAACAATATTCCAAATTACTATAAATTAAAATAAACCACTTTTATAGCTTAAAACATTATAATAAGTCAAAATATGAATTTTCTGAAGTTTTGAATATTTTCGAATTAAAATAATTTCTTTATATACAATAAAAACTCATATATTGCCAAAAATACTTCCAGCCGCAAAATAAGTCCCATGGTTTTTGTAACAGATTCAAAATATGTATACAAATCATAGAAATTTAAATCAGAAATTAAAAAGCATCAAAACTATTTTTCAAATATTCATTTTGCTAAAAATAATGCGATATGGAAACCATAGCAAATCAATCCCAAAAATCATCAAACTTTTACTGAGTCCTTATCACACTATATAAACACTACTCTAATTTTCCCCAGAACATTTTCAGGGTTTAAAGGTTCCAAAAAAATTTCCCAATTCTGAAATTATAGAAAATACTATAAATTCATACGATCTCAGAAACATATAAAGTTTTTCCAAAAATTCTAATATAATCTATCGTACTATAATGTAAAGTTTCACGTGCTACTGATAACCATACATTAGTTTACCCAAGTGTCGAACTTAATGCTAACCCAACAATTTGTTGCGGTTTGTTTTGGGGGAGGGGGGGCGAAAGTAATGATGGGGGGGGGGGGGGAAGTAACGCTATATATATATATATATATATATATATATATATATATATATATATATATATAGGAAGCTGATCCGTTGAGAGCGCTAGCAAAATGGGTTAAGTTGCTAGCGCGATCTGGCCGTCCACCCGCGATCTGTGGACGGTTCATATCTTTTTTTTTTTTGCGTTTTTTTAAGTACGTCCGCTACATTATGTAGCGGACAATTTTTTGACAAAAATACCCTCCAGCTCTATCCGCTACATTATGTAGCGGACAGAGGCAGTACATTTTTTCTGACTCTTTCTCTCTCCTTTGTCTGATTAATTTTCTGACATGTTTGACGTTCGCTACATCCGCTACATTATGTAGCGGACAGAGGCAGTACATTTTTCTGACTATTTCTCTCTCTTTTGTCTGATTAATTTTCTGACATGTTTGACGTCCGCTACATAATATAGCGGACGAATTTTTGACAAAAATATCATTCAGCTCCATCCGCTACATTATGTAGCGGACGAGTAGCGACACTATTTTTTTTCTCTTTCTCTGTCATTTCTCTGTCCTTTCTCTCATTATCCTTCTGACATCTCTCTCTCTCTCTCTCTCTCTCTCTCTCTCTCTCTCTCTCTCGTTTCTCTCACTGTCCTTATTTTTCTGTTCTTCCTTAACCACAGCAATAGAGGATAATGAAGAAGTGGAGGGTTCAGTTTCTTTCTCTGCTTTGACAGAAAAACCGAAAATAATTTGCTTCAAAGAGAGAGCTTGTACGTACAGTCAATGGCGGCCTCGAAGAGCTACACCTCTCGACTGACCGGGATGGCCCGATCGGGCCAGACTCGGGCTTCGAGCTCGATGAATCGGACGTGTGGAACTCAGTCGGCGGCGTCGTCGTCTCGCCGGACTACAGGAAACCGGTGGTGAGTTCGAGGAAGAAGCTGCTGGCGGCGGCGAAGAGGGCTGAGGCGGTGGTCGGGTGGACGACGTCATCGCTGCCGGTGAACATACCGGACTGGGCGAAGATACTGAAGGAGGACTACAAGACAACCGGCACCGGGACAGCGACGATGATGGGGACGGCGAGGATCTCGAGGAGGGCGGCGATCGGGTGCCACCGCATGAGTTCCTGGCGAGGCAGTTCGCGAGGACGAGGATGGCCTCCTTCTCGGTGCACGAAGGGTTTGGGAGGACCCTCAAGGGGAGGGATCTGAGTCAGGTCAGAAATGCAATCTGGGTGAAAACTGGGTTCCAAGATTGAATATTTTTGCTACAAACAAGCGTGAGGAAAATACATTATTAACCGTTTTTTCCCCCTTCACCCTCAATTTTTTTTTAATATTTCTTATTGGGTGATCTTCTAAGAAGCGGATTAGTAGTGAATGTAAGTCTAACTTTGAGAGGAAATTTGAGAAATTATTTTCCATTCATATATGTCGACGCAGTTTTATTGGAATTTTGGGAATTGGTTTGGTCAATGATTGGGCCAAATGAGTGCTTGTGGAAAGGAGTCTGCGTCGTGCAGTGACTCTTGCTGTGAACCCATGAAGATAGGGAGTATGAAGAAGTGAAAATGGTGGCCATGCCCATGGAAATGGAAGTGAAAATGAACAAATTGAAAGTGGCATGAGTTAAGCTTCTGAAATTTCTTCATCAAAACAACCACTTGGGTTTTCACCCATTTGCTTAGGTAGCTGATATTCATACCCACAAGAGGAATGAGGCAAATCTGTTGGCTTTGGCCCCAGTGCAGTGGAAGGTTCACCAGCAATTGGGTTCCACTCAGGCAGTTCATCCAGCTTGGCAATGGCATTCTTGGCCTTGTTAATGAGCCAATCTACTTGGAAGGACAACGTGTTTGGAAGGACAATCTACAGGTCCCTTGTTGACCTGAAAATTTTGGAAGGACAGTGTGTTTGGAAATCTTCCTTTTGAAAAACTATGTCACGTAATCTCATAGACAAAGAGAAAGAACTGTTTCTGGAAATGCAAATACAACCTACATACTAAAAATGTTGAGCTTGTTCCAAACAGGATGGGAGAGGAGGATGAGAGAGAACAAAAAAGATCTGAGAGAAAAGAAGAGAGAGAAAGGACAAGAGAAAGTGAGAAATTGACGTGAAAGAGAGACGTGTCAGAAATGATACCTTATCCGGGGACTAAGTGCGTGTCCAAACGCCGGATAAGATTATTTTTATCTTATCCAGGGTCTTATCCTGCGCGCCAAACACAGCCTATGAGTATAGCCTTTTGCCAGGTCTACAAGGCATACAATGAATTTTGTGTATTTGTTAGCCGTACGATGGAGTGAGAAGGGTCAAGGAGGATGAACTATTGGAGCCTGGTTGGCATGAAGAGTAACAAAAAGGAAGAGAAAGAAAGGAGCGGCCACTCCAATTTGGTGAAAGGGAATGTAGAAGTGGTAGAAGTACTAGTGGACTTACTACAGTACATTATATTATGGGTTTTTCTCATTAGCTCCATGCTTGACAGACTGTGGATATTCAGAAGTAAAACGTAAACAAAAAGGGGTCAAGAGTTTTTTTTTTCTGAGAATATTCAGGAATATATATGTGGATAACTTTTGGGACTGAATATACAAGGATTAATCAAAAAGTAAAAGACAAATTAATTGGATGACAACCCAATCCAAGTGAGATACCAAAAGATAAATAAGAGGAAATATAATAAAGTAAGCAGTGACCGAACCCAAAAAAAAAGAAAAAAGAAAGCACCTATCAACTAGCTAAAAACAAACAGAGAAAACCTAAGTGATACATATAACGTGGAAGCAAAATACTACAGCAAACGGTCACCCACTTGCCCAAATCCAGACACGTGGCCTCTGTGCTACAACGTGCCATCAATCCCCGTGCCGCGACTCAGGCGCCGAAAACACCACCATCTCTGGCCAACACCCTGCTGCGAACCCCTGGAAGCCCCTCATTGTGACCCAATAGAAGCATCTACGCTCCACAATGACCCAACAGAAGCACCATTGGAAACACCGCGGTCTCTGGCATCGATGAGGATCCTCACAAACATTAACCAGCAACCAAAAACTGTCTAAATCACCGGCAAGCAAGACATTTTTGAAACACTGTTTGTTGACCACCATCAACCGAGACCCTTCTGAATCACCGGTAAACCGAATTGCATAAACTCTTTTAGCGTTCCATGACTTAGCGCTAACTCCTTTCTTGCGCGCTTTCTTTTTTTCTTTTCAAAACCCGACAATTATTTCACATTCATAACCTAACGTCGCTATCAAAATTCTTCGCGCAACCCATCTTCCGCACATTTTTTTCGCGCTATTTTCTTTCTTTCACGCTAACGCCAACGGATAGGCGTGTTACATTTTGTTTTCGCTATTTCTTTTTCTCGAGTTCACCGTTACGCTGAGATCGTTATCATTTTATATTCGCAAAAAAAAAAAAATCGAAACTTTGCATATTCCAAGGGAATTTACGCTCCCCCGCGTTTCACTTTACTATAGCGATGTTTCCGCCAAATTCGAGCCCGGCACTTTTTTCATCAATTAATGTTTATGCGTGCGGCGCCCGCTCGGGTTGCCCCTCCGCACACACCGCACGCAGGGGGCTTATGTTCCCAACCCATCTTGGTCAGACCCAATGGCCCGCTAGGGGTCCCACTACGCGCGAACACGTCAACATTGTCAACGGTCAATTTTCCAGCGCATCAAACCGGTCAGTGCCCGCACACCCAAGACACGTGTTTTTCTCGCTTCACGTGCTTCGTGCGCGACTTGGACATTTTTATTTCGCATTGACGTCACTCACGCTAGCGCAATCGTCACACCAAGATCGCCCAAACACCTTACCAAAATTCACCGAAGGAGGGAGTTGGCCTTTTGCCTCGGCCTCGGCAGGGGCGGCCTCGGCCTCCGTAGGGGCGGCCTCGGCCTCCGCAGGGGTGTTGGCCTCGGCCTCCGCAGGGGTGTTGGCCTCGGCCTTCCCCCAATGTTCGGCGATGTTTTCTCAAGTCTTTGCACCTCCGCGATGTTTACGGACGTTCGTACATCAACCTCGCGACGTCCGTCGTGCATCACCTTACGGACGTTCGTACATCAACCTCGCGACGTCCGTCGTGCATCACCTTACGGACGTTCCTACATCAACCTCGCGACGTCCGTCGTGCATCACCTTATGGACGTTTGTACATCAACTTCGCAACGTCCGTCGTCTATCAACCTCGCGACGCCCATCGTCCGTGACCGCACACCGCTCCCGCAATTCCCATTGTCCGAAGTCGCGCTACCGCCGAATGACCCGTCGCCGACGACCGCATACCATCACTCCCGACTTTGTCATTACTACATGTTGCATTCGTTATCTTGTTATGACAGGTACACTCAGCTCACATCCCGTCTTTGAGACACCCAACCCGCGCCCATGCGCCATTCTCATGATACGTGCCCCGGCACCAAATATTGCTCCGCAACGTTCGTCGCCGCGCCCTTGCGCCATTCTCATGACGCGTGCCCCGGCACCAAATATTGCTCCGCGACGTTCGTCGCCGCGCCCTTGCGCCATTCTCATGATGCGTGCCCCGGCACCAAATATTGCTCCGCGACGTTCGTCGCCGCGCCCTTGCGCCATCCTCATGATGCGTGCCCCGGCACCAAGTATTGCTTCGCGACGTTCGTCGCCGCGCCCTTTCACAACACATGCCCCAGGCACCAGGTATTGTCTCGTGCTATAAGCACCGCGCTCAAACACCACAATCATGCTGCATGCTACCGGGATGGGCTCACAACCTTATAGCCATCGCCGTCTCAATCAAAATGGGGGCTTCGGCCTCGTACCGGGATGGGCTCACAACCTTATAGCCATCGCCGTCTCAATCAAAATGGGGGCTTCGGCCCCGTACCGGGATGGGCTCACAACCTTATAGCCATCGCCGTCACGGCGCAGGGGGCCCCGGTACGAGGACTCCTCGCCACGGGGACTCGGAGCACTGAGCTGCGACCATGTCCACTCACGTTACTGTCGATCGTCGACATCACCAGGACAATGACCCACGGGTCACTCCGGGACGGGAGCAGGTCCTCGGAGGGCATCGCGCCTAGTCCGCCTGGCAGTTGGCTACAGGGGTAACCCTCACCGCTGTCAGGTTCTCCGCGCGTTTCTTGACGCTCCTCGTGGGATTCAGTAAGGGCTTGGATCGGTGGCTGGGCAACGGGCTTACTCTGATCATGCTACCGCGGTATGGTCAGTCTTCTCAGACAGGTAGAGCGACGCTGTGTGGGGCAAGCAACGCGAATTTAGGAACCGGCAGTCCGACGGAGAACCGGTATTTTGGGACCCCCTGGTGACGTGTCACTCCCAGGGAACGACATGTGGCACTTTATGACATAAGCACCCTGTTTCCTATAAATAGTGAACTTTACAAAACTCAAAAAAGGAGTTTTGGCTTTTCTTACAACAATCACTTTCTCACTCTAGAATTTAGGAGCTCTTGGATTCTAGTGAGAGAAAGGTAACTTTGGACCGTAACTTCGGACCGTAGCATTGGACCCTGACTTGGACCCTGACTTGGACTATCGACTGCCGGCCCTGTTCGTCTTAGCTTTGCCTTCGCAGCACTGTCATTCCTCACGGCCCGTCTGAGAAGCCTTGCCCTCAGCCCTTACTCCGTCTTTGCTGTCTCCCACTTTGTATAGTTGTAAGCTGACATGGACTGTAGCCTTTGTGGCACCTCCACGTAAGAAAGGACCCACTTTCAATAACTAGCCTCAAAACATTTCTAGGGTAAGGGGGAATCAACTAGGAGGGGATGGAATACAAAAAACCTAGAAGAAAAAGCCTAACCCTAGACTCACCACCCCAAACACCAACCCACAACAGTGCAACCTAAAACCGTAGACTAACCTACACCCGACGACCACCACAACACAAACGAGGAAAACCCCAACGATTCGACAGCTTACCTCTTTCATCAAACACCACTCGATCGCCAGCGCCGAAAATCACCAACTGAATCGACCTCTAACCATTGAAGCGCCATGGCCGTCCAGCTCTCTGTAACCCCCAAGATCCTACACAGCAACCCTAAAAGACACTGATGTACCGATCTAACCTGCCACATCACCACAGGCCATTAAAACAACGGTGTGACGGAGACGGAGACGGAGAAGGGAGAGAGGGTTGTGGTAGAGGAAATGTTTTCTCACGTATCGCCTCTCACATAGGCTCTCAAGTCCAACAAAAGAAATTTTAAATCACAGCGTAAGTTGGTATATTACCTCAAGGAGGTCAAGAGTTGTGCACGTGAGCAGGCTACTGCCATTTTAAACTTTAAAAACAGAAAAAATGGTGATAAAGAAGCAACAAAAAGAAGTGGGCTACTTCCTTGGCAGTGGGCTATGAGTATATCTTTGTGTCGATCTAAAAACGTGAGCAACGTGCAACAGAGTTGTTGGACACAATGATTAGTGAGTATCGTTGAGGTAAGTGCCCATACCACTTTTAACTCCTTAACGTGTTGTAAAAGCGTGCATTATGTTTGAACCATTTCGTTATTGAAAGTTTTACTGGAACCAATCTTATTAATACTTTAAAAATGTTCAAACTGCAATGGATTGAATTGTTTATGAGTTAAACTCTCATGATTTTTTTACTTGCGAATGAAAAAGTGAGACCTGCAGTTGTAACCGGTTACTTTGTTTCAGATCAAACGGCAAAAAATTAAATTTTGGGCCTTTATCAACGAGGCTAGTATGTTATCGGTTGACAATACTGTTGCTGATGCTTGCCCCTATGTTCACATAGTTAATTATCTCGAGGTGGGATTATAGACTTTAATGGGTTTGCCTCCCACGCCGAGCGCGGCAAACGATATGACCGATGAGAAAAATAATGTTTTCTGACGCAAATGTTTTTGGTATTAATGAATCTATATCCTCATGAAACTCTGTATTTCTACCTTTGTGAAATGATTTTTATCTCTTAAGGAAATGATTACTCATACAAACTAAATACTATGGCACCTTTTGACTAAACATAAAAGTCATGTTTTGGACATGGTATGTGAGTACTTGCTGGGCTATCAAGTTCGCTTTCCTTTAAGGTTGTTTTTGTTTTTCTTTTTTCAATTTTTGGTAGGTTAGGAGCTAGGAAGGTTGATATAGCTTGAAAGAAAAAAAATTAAATGTGACACCGTATGCAGAAAGACTCGATATTCTAAAGTTCCTCATCTTATATTTATATTTACCATGATCGAAAATTTCAAGCTTGGAAGTTGAGGAGCTAAGGGCATTCAATAACCCCGCTATAAGTCTTTTAGATAAAACTTTTTGTAAAGGTTCCTTGTAGAATGAAAGTTTAGTGATGATTAAGATGTAATTGTAATCTCACTTTTTACACTGATTGGTGGTCCAGTCCTGCCTGGTAGTGGCCGAGAGACAATTCAAGTGGGCCTATGGCCGGTACACTTGAGCCTATTCGGCCCACTTTTGATTTGGATCGTGACAAGGTGAGTGAAAAATAGCTAGACCACTTGATCCAAAATAAGATGTTTTATTGATCGTTGATTTGGCCATGGGGGTTGCCTAAAATTATTTCAATCATCCAGAATGGAAGAGCCCAAAAATAATAATAATAAAATAATACAATACATCAATAACTCTTATTGTAATGTGGGGTGCCTCGACACGACAATTCTACACACATCGTTCAAATGCAAAATTTTCACAATCCATATTAATCGTATTGGATGAAGCTAAATTCACATCTCTTTTTACTAAATTGGTATATTTTTGTCACTAAAGGGTTTCAAATTTTCACTAATCACACTTTCATTGGCAGAGTAGTGTAAATTTAGTAAAGAATTCAAAATTAATCCACTCCCAACTCATATTTGGTGAATTCTTAAGTTCAAATCCTGGTGGATGCACTTGTAATAACAAACCACTACGCAAAGCAGTCAAAATGAAATTTAGCATCTTTGAGTGGAGTTTTCTTCTTTACAAGTTTAATTATACGAATCGGTTAGCGGAGAAAGTATAAGAGTTGTTGTGGATGAAATCGGGAACAATCATGATTGGCTCGCGAACAGACCTGCACAACACAAACAACACCAGTGACTCGCCGGAGTGGTTTGTGGCGGAGAATCTCCGATGCTAAGTCAACAAGTGAGTTGGGAGAATATGTGAATGTATTGGGTTTTGTGTACGTACTTTTTCTTGATTTCTCCTCTTCTTTATATATAGGAGGCTTCGTTCTTTTAAGGGTCAGTTACCACTCTTAGTGGGAGAGTGAGAGAGTGCTAACCCCACTTCTCCAAGAAGGGTGGCATGGTTTAAGAGTCATTTGGGAGTGACATGTGTCGCTCCCAAAGGAATGTGCATTTTACCCACATCATTTGCCCCGATTCCATGTTCTTTCTTGGAAAGAATGTGGAAGTAGGATAATCGTCTTCTTATTAACATCGGGATTTTGATCCCAGATAAGGAGTAATTTGCCTTGGGGAATTTAAGCCGAGAATGATTTTTTCATTCATTGGCTTACTGCTTGGCCAAATGAATGATGTTGGCAAACTTAAAGAACTCATCTACTTAGTACCCCTTTAAAGGATGCTCCTCTGATTGGCTGGACAAGCAGAGAGCTTGTTCTTGAGCTCGTTGGGAGAGTAGAGTTGATCTTGAGCTCGTTTGCTCAGCTGGATGAGCAGAGAGTTGATCTTGGGCTCGTCTGCTTGGCTGGACTAGCAGAGAGCTTGTTCTTAAGCTCGTCTGCTTTGCTGGCAAACAAAGAGTTAATCTTGGGCTCGTCTGTTCAGCTGGATGAGCAGAAATCTTGTTCTTGAGCTCGTTTGCTTGGCTTGACGAGTAGAGAGCTGATCTTGGGCTCGTCTACTCGACTGGACGAACAGAGTGACTTGGGACATGCTCTAAGGAGCTCTTTTGCTTGGTCTGACGAGCAAATAGGACTTAGGAGGTTTAAGGAGCTTGTTTGCTCGACCCGAGCAAAGGTTTTAGGGAGCCCTAAGGAACTCTTCTATTCAGTCTGACGAGCAGAGAGGACAAGGGTGCCCTAAGGAGTTCGTCTGCTCGATCTCGTAAGTAGAGAGGTTTTAAGGAGCCCTAAAGAGCTCTTATGTTCGGTCTGATGAGTAGAGAGGACTTAGGGGGCCTTAAGGAGTCCTAAGGAGCTCTATGCTCGGTTTGACGAGCAATGAGGCCTTAAAGGGCCCTAAGGAGCTCGTCTACTCAGTCTGACAAGTAGAGAGGTTTTTGGGGGCCCTAAGGAGCTTTTCTGCTCTGTTTGACGAGACAAGAGGACTTAGGGGGCCCTAAGGAGCTCGTCTACCCGGTCTGGCGAGAAGAAAAGTTTTAGGGAGTGCTAAGGAGCCCTTCTGCTCATTTTGATGAGCAAAGAGGACTAAGGAGGCCTTTAAAAGCTCTTCTGCTCGGTTTGGTGAGCAGAGAGGTTTTAGGATATTTAGGTGAAAGAATGCATCCACTCGGTTTTGCTGAGATTTCCTTCAAGGGCCAGGAGGGTAAACTTGCCCCCTATTTCATGTTGGTCTATTGGTGCCACGTGTTGGTTATTCCAACTGTCGTGAAATCCTAGCCATTTGATCATAATAATCTTTCTATATGGAGAATGTATCTCATTCTTATTCATTCCATTTCATTTTGAGCGGAGAGAGAGCTATACTTGAGAGAGTTTGGGGGATTTCAAGTGATCATTGAATGAGATCTCAAAGAGGTCGTTGTTCTTGAGTTTGACCTAGCCCTTTCAAGTAGTCTTCAAAACCTCTTCAACTTCTTTTGAATTCCTTCATTTGATCCAAAAACATGTGAAGTCAAGATAGTGAATATGTTTTCTGAACTTAATGACGATGCTAGGAGCATTAAGGCAGAGAAGACTTTTGATATGATTGTTTTAGATATAGAAATTCCTTTAGTTCCTTACTAAGAGCCTCTGTGGCTTCCTGCTAACAAAGTTTTGGCCGAGAAGGCTAATAGTGCAAAGCCGTTTGATACACATACCATTAGGAGTAGGCTAAGTAGCTAGGTTCTCAAAATCTTGAGGGAGCGCTACAAAATTCCTTAGTATATACTGCTTAGGCTACTCAATGAAGGAGAGGCAGCTAATATGTGCACTGTAGAGAAAATAGCAGTCTATTCGGATATGTTTTAGAATGGTTTTAGAGTGCCTATTCAGCCTTTCTTTGTCAAATTTCTAAGCATGTATCACCTAGCACCCAATCAATTTTCCCCTCATGCCTGGAAATTTATGTTCTTTTTCATCTACCAGTGTCACAAGCATGGCTTGGAACCTAGAGGGAGATGTTTAGATGGTTTTTTACCATACGCACGATAGCTAAGCAAGTGGGCTGGTACTTCTTAAGTCGGTGTTCCAAATCCAATACCAATCTATTTCCAAATCCCCCTTCATTTAACCGCAATTGGAAGGACATATTCCTATTTGTTAGACTTCCTGAGAGCCTAAGATGGAAAATTTTCAACGAGTGGAATCTTGAGTGGGATACAAGGACTTGCAATGCTTTGAAAGAAAAGAATATGTCTGGCTCTAATCTCGAAGATATTGAACGGCTCAAAGGAGCCGACCTCTAGAGTCAAGATATCCTCTAAGTAATGCTCAGCTTCGTGAGTGCAGAATCATTTTCGACTATGAAGGCTTAGACGAAGAGGAGGGTGAGCACCATCCTGGTAAATGTCTCTGCGAGTGTGTGTACTTGTCCTTATTTCTTCATGATCTGACACTTGGCTATTTTTGCAAAGAACATGTCTTCTGGAGAACCTCATGGGAGTGGCTGTAGTCGAGTGCAAGGAGACCTCCCTTCTGTTCCTCGCCCTAAAAGTTTTGGGGATATCATACTTATGAATTATTATCTGCCAATATTGAAGATTTTGAAGTGTCCTAGCCCCAAGCGAAGAAGGTGAGGGTAGAAAACATTGTAATTAGCCCGGAAATGACTAAGGATAAGTTCAAGGAAGTACCAAAGAAGAGGAAGGTGCCAATGAAGGCTTTCCTTTGCTCGATCAGAAGCGCCCAATCGATCAAATTGGAGAGTGATGATCGACGGGTCCATTTTTAGAGTCCTCATATGACTAGGGAATGGTCGTGTAAGGCGGTTATTCTTATGGATCAGATAATTCTCCCTGAGTATGTTGTCGTCTCCATGTCCAACGTGATCGTCCAGCTGACTTCTCAGGTGAATATAACGCTTGTGTTTAAAAAAAATTTGCTTGAATTGTCTCTCATGTATTTCTTTCTGCAGAATCTGGTGGAAGTACAAACTGGAGCGGAGAAGTTGACCGGCGCTGATAAGGTTTGGACGAGGAAAGGAAAAAAGTTTAGATAGGGAATAACTTTCGCAGGCAAGTCGAGAAGAAGGTTGAGGACCTGGTGAAGAAGAGAATGATTGGAGTGTTCTAAGGCTGAGCTGACCGAGCGGGTTGAGCAACACGAGGCAGAGAAGGTGAAGATTGCTGCTCAGGCTGTGCAAGCCTTCAAGAAGTCCCAGACGTACACTGACTAGCGATATAGGGATTCGAAGAGGGCCTTTATGCATGGTTATAATAAGTGCAAGCAAGATATTGCCAAGAATCATCCTGGGCTGGACGTTAGCATATATAAGCATAAGTTTGCTCGCGAGATTGCTTCGGAAAAAGCTGCACGGCATGAAGAGTTGGAAGCTCGTAAGCTCGCTGCGCAAGTTGCCCAGGCTGCTCGGACTGCTTAAGCCCAAACACGCGCAAGTCCTTTAAATAGTCCGAGATTAGGTGCACCAAGGCGTGCTTTTACGATGTTTACAAGGGCTCAGTAGTCGGTGGCTGAAGTTAAAGGATTGAAATGAACTTCGCAGTCAGCTACGATTGGTTAGCTCTAACTCACTCATTTTATTTACCGATAGGCAAGAGCCGAAATGCACCCCACAACTGAGCTAGAGTCAGCATGTGATAGAAGGGTCAGCCGAGCAGCACATAAAGACTTAGTTTAGTTTTAGGTCTCCTTTTGTTCATGGCTTTGAAGCCCACCTGTGTAGCGCTTAGTTCATTCAATAAATCAAGACTTTGCATAAGAGATTTTATTTATGAAAGCACCAAAAAAGCGACTAGAATTCTAGTCCACATAAGGCCGACTAGAAAACAAGAACTAGCCAACTTTAAAAAGCAAAACAAGAAGCTGAGTTTAAGATAGGTTCTGAGCCGACTTGAAAAAGCGAGTGGTGGATGGATGCCCCCAAGCTTGGTCTTGCTCATGAGTAGTAACGTCGTAAGTTGGTCACGTTCCAAGTTCGAGGGATTGCTTTGCCATTCATATCTTCTAAGTGGTAAGAGCCCGAACCACCCAACTTTGTCACTCTATAAGGGCCTTCCCAATTGGGTGCCAACTTACTAATGGGTTTGGGGACCGAAGCTTCCATTCAGCAGAGAAAAGGTCTCCAATGCAAAAAGCACGAGGGCAAATCCATTGGTCGTGGAACTTTATCAGAAACGCATTGTCCATACCTGATTGGCTTATAGCCGACACAACTTGCAACCTCTAATCGCAACGAGTGGCATCACGTAGTCAAATAATATCTTGCTCGTAAGGCATCATTCAAACATATTCGCACACTTTCTTCTATCCCTTTCCATTTAACCATTCATCGCGTCTTACGACAGCTAGTTATCCCGACCTGACAGTCGGATCTTACCAAGCCTTATTGACGCATTAGTAATAATAACTCCCTCGTTTTTAGGTGTATTAACACCGTTCCTTGCTTCCAGTCACTCAAAACACTTGATTGCGTGCCTTGCCAAAAATTTAACCCCAACATGGTAAATCACCAAAATACCTCATGATGGCCATTACACCACCAACACCCCAAAACCGCTTTAAAATGACTTTTTAGACGTTCTACATCTATTTCTGAACCTAAAAGTTCCTTCTAAAAATTTCAAAGAAAAAATTACCAAAACACCCCATGGCTTAGGTGTTACCAGAACACCCCCCTAGCGGCCATTGTCCTTACAAACATCTCAAAATCACTTTAAAACATTTTTAAGCATTTATGTTAGTCTTTCAGACTAAAAATCCATTCGGTGATTTTTCACTCAAAAATTCCTAACCGACAATTAACGAAGCTCTTGGAAGCATTTTCTGCTAAAAATAGTTATTGAATTTGAAATGTTCCGAAACTTCAAAAATTGAAGCATCTCACCTTTTTAAGGCCCTCATAAAACTTTTATGCATTGGTTTGCCATTTTTAAATTCACCGTGATGTTTTACATTGACAACATAAGTTAACTCCCTTCACGACCTCAAAAAAATCTGAAATTACAAAAATAACTACGATCTCTTTTTTGCACTTTTCCATATCTACTCCGAACTATTTAAAAATTTACACAATGGACCGCCCAAACTCTAACCCCCCCCCCCCCCTTTAGCGACATTTATAGTTACTATTCATTGCCATGTGAATTAAACTCACACAACACTTTACTTTATGCACAAACAATTTCTTCTTCCTCTCACTGCCAAGCACCACACCCCCATACTCATAGAATTCTTCCCCCTCAACCAACATAAATTGAAACACACACACCTTAACCCCATCACACACATGTGTGTGTGTAATATATACACTCCCCCCCCCCCCCACACACACACACACCACCACCCACACCCCCCACACGCTTCATAAACACGCACATGCACTTGCGCGCGCACGCGCGCACACACACACAGCACCAGCAGCAGCCCCCTCCCCCTTCACCCCCTCTCACACACACTGCCCCTCTCCCCCCACACTCACACACACATTGCACATCACCCTACCCTTTCCCATACACCATTTATACCTCATAACCCCCCTCCCCCACACTTTTGCACCCCCAAAACACACAAAAACTACACAGAAACACTGTTGCCATAGCAGTAATGTGCTTCCCACCCTTCCCTATGCACGTACACAGCCCCTCACACACTCACAAACAGACACAACATGTAACACCCCAAATTTTTTTGGAGCGTTAGCTACTCAATCGATCAATGCTTACTTATTCAATCATCTCGATTCCACTAAGAATACCCCAGTACATATATCAGAGCTTCTACAATAACTCAAATGCTCAAATCATTGTTCCTAAATGCAAAGACCACATTAATGAACTCAACTAAGTAAGTCACACATTGATTTCCCTCGCAGGGGCTTAAATAAACAAAATAATGAAAATCAAATCTAAACCAGCTCCGAAATCAAGCTCTAGCCAATCTAAGAATTTACTGATGGTTAATACCTGGAGAAGGGAACATAAAAAAGGGATGAGCTTTTGGGAGCTCAGTAAGGTCACTCAAAAAACCAGAAAAGGGATACAAACGATTATCAGCTTCACTTCAAAAAAGATAAGGGAAGAGATTCAACTCAGTCCCTAAAACAAGATATAAAGACAAACAATTTCAATCACATTGAAACGATGCAGATGATATTAAACATGAGTGGATGCAAAGCCACATAGGCAGTGCAGGGTAATCACTTAGCAAAGCCACAAAGTTGATGCTGACTAACACCGTGGTTACATATGCATATGAACACTAGCTAGACCCTCAAGGTACTAGCATCACCCGACAATAGCAGACCATCCTTATAACTCTTTAATACACTAACTCATGTCAATATGCAGAATTCAATAATCGATAATACAATGAATAAATCGATGCAGAACGAGAGATAAATATAGAGCGTCGAAAATGAATTTCAATAAACGCTTAAGGATCAAAATATGTTTTAAAGGCAATACAATGCACATTTCAACTATAACCGAGTCCAACGAAAATCTGATAACAATACAGAAAAATATTTATGAGGACAAATAGATGAAACTGGGTTTCAGATTGAAATCCCTTACCTCAATCCAAGCCATAAGCCGCTATTCAACCTTGTTCCAAAATCCCCAAGCTAACCTAAATTGGAAATTTAATTATTAGAACAAATTCCAATCTTATAACACTATAAATCCTTGTGCTAATTACTCACTCGACACTCTCAATCTAAACCAAACAAAACAGATCCCTCGGACGTCCGGCTTATTAACTGATAACCCTCCATTCTCTATAAGGCATTAAGACACCCCCAATATTCCTAGTAAATGCTTAAAAAATATTTTTATACCTTAAAACAACATAACAAGTTACAATATGAAAATTTTGAGTTTTTGAGTATTTTTAATTAAAAAAACATTTTTCTTAAATACTAGAAAAGCCCAAAAATAACAATTAATTCTTCTAACTCCAATTAAAGTCCCATAATTTTCATGATATCTTTATAATATATAAGAAAAACACAGAAATCAAAATTGAAATAAAAAAAGTACCGAAACTATTTTAAAATCATTCGTTTCGTTAAATCAAATGTGATATAGGTTAAGGTACTAAATCAAGTCAGAAATTTATGAAACTTAAACTGAGTTGTTGCCTTACTATAAAAACATTTCTGTAATTTTTCTAGAATTTAATAAGAATTTTATAGGCTCAAAATAAATTTTGGAATAGCTGCACTTGCAAATATATTAAAAATACCAAACGATATCAGAAAAATACGACATTTTTACAGAAATTCTAATTTTTCACTAAGAACCTTTCTGTTGAGTTTCAGAAATTTACGAAAAACGAAAGCTATCGGTACAACTGTGCAAGCACAGTGTACTACCCTACCTCGCAAACCCATTTCATCTTCTTCTTGTCTTTTTCTTTGCCCACTACCCAGAACACAGCATTCACGGCCACCTTTCCCTCCCTTTCACCACAAAACACACACTTGTACCCATTAACACACCATTCCATAAAGAAAAAGGCTAAATAAAGCAACAAGTAACACTCAATACTACACAAATTGGTACACAGCCATTACCAACTTTTAAGAACATGGTATATGTTTAAGAAATATCTCTAACCTTTATACTTATCCCCACCAAAGCAATCCTGCACATTCTTCAACCTCTAGACACGAGAGAATACTAGAAACCCCCAAATGGTGTCATCCATCAACAAGAAAGTGATTATCTTGATTATCTCCACCCTAGAGTCTGCTTGAACAATACCATTCATGTGCTGCAAGTTCTCCACCATCTGCGAAAGATAATGATTATTATCTCAAGCCCAGTTGGATGGTCAGAAAACTGAGAACAATCCCAAGCAACTGACTTGTTAGGTTCTGTTGTTCATGAAATATTCTTGTCTGGATTTTTCCCATTTCTTCTCGATGTTGACTCAACGTCTCGCCAATTCTCTTCTTCCATTCAGATCTTCTCCTGCTCATCCGCTCCTCCCATATCTTCTAGTAGATCATTTCTTTGTAATTCTTTCTCTCTCTCAAAACCCACATATACACAGCCACCTTACACTCACCCACGGCAGTCCTTGCCGCAGCCATGGCCACCACCACAAAGTTCACGGCACCCCACCGAAACCCACATGCACGCTGCCTACGCAGCCCCCTCTCTCTCATAACCATAAACCCATCTAAAACACTCATGGCAGCTCCTAAAAACCATTAAACCAACATAGTGAAGAAGGATTATAAGACTTACCGGAAAAACCAGTCCAATCGCCGGAGAAGATCTGAGTTTTCTTCCCCCTTTCTGTTTCGGTATCACCCTCTCTCTGTGCCGAGACTCCCTCCTTCCTTCCCTCTTTCTTCTCTCTTTTCCTTTTCCTTTTCCTTTTCCTCTCTCTTTCTCTCTTTTTCTTTCTCTGTTGTGTCCGTAACTGTAGAGCAAATCTGCTCTCTGTGTCTCTTCTCTTCTATGTATGTTGTAACCGAAGAGCAAAATGCTTTCTCTCTTTTGTAAGTTGTAACCGAAAATTCCCTCTAATAGTAGGTTAATTATCTCCATAATGTCCTCCTTGGTTCCTGCTCTTTCCAAAATAAAAGGTCGAATTAAGTTTTCAAATAAATAAATTTTGATTTTGATTTAATTATTTATTTATTTACTAATCGTCGCTAATAGTTGTCGATAAAATTCGGTCACATCAATTGTCACTAAACACTTAAATCGATATTACTTGTAACTGCATCTATTAACTTTTAACGTATGATTTTGTAAAAAAAATCGCTAAGAATCATAAGGTCTAATGTTCACCAACTTGTCGCTAAAGGTCTCCAAAAATTTCATTTACACTACTTGTCACTAAAGAACTCAATCCATATCACTTATAATGGTTATCGATAAATTACAACTTACGGTTCCTAAAAATTTGTCGCTAAAGGTTACCGACAAAATAATGTTTACGCAAATCGACTCTACATATTGCGTATGAAAATTGTCGCTAAACAAAGTAAATTAACCTGTTAGACAATATCAAGGTTCGGGGTATTACACAACACCAACGCACCCCTTCCCCCTATAATTTTTTTCCTCATCAGAAACTCCCACCCATCTTTGCACCAAGAAAAGCCACCCAAACCCCACAGTAGTAGTAGTGTGTCCCCCCCCCCCCCCCCCCACACACACACAAACAGACACAACACCAACCCACCCCTTCCCCCTGCACTTTTTCTTCCTCATCAGAAACCCCCACCCATCTTTGCACCAAGAAAAGCCACCCAAACCACACAACAACACTGCTACTACAGTAGCAGTGTGTTCCCCCCCTCCCCGCGTACAGCACACAACACCCACATACATCACATACAACATATACACATACCTCTCACACCCCACCCCCCCTTTAGTAGCCCCCCCAGCTGCCCTTCCTTCCCTTTCATCCTCCCATTCAGGGGCGGACCTGTGTGGGAACTAGGGGGGGCTAGTGCACCCCCCGGAATTTTGAAAAAAAAAATAATTTTTTTTGGGAAATTGCACCCTGTCTCCTGTGACCCCGTTCCCCAAGACCCCGTCCGCTCTGCCTCCCAGTCTCTCACATCAGTCTCTCTCTCTTCATGACCGCCGACCGGTGACTACACTCCGACCGTGAGTCTATGACGACGGCGACGGCCACTGCCCGAGCTGTGACCAGATCTGAACGCCAGATCGTTTCTCGAGCTCCGCCTGTGCTGCTGTGAGACTGACAAGGCGAGCGACGCTGCGATGGCCAAGTTGCCAACGACTGTGCAGCTGCAGCCTGCAGGTGACGCCGCAACTGACCGACGGGCGACGGTGACCGGTCACCGGCGAGCTTCTCTCATTCTCTGCTCTATCTACTGACTGCTGTTACTTCCCATCTTGAGGTAAGCTGCTTCTTTATCTTGACATTGTAGTTTTATTTCTTGAAATTATAGTTTAATTTCAGTAATTGATTATATAGAAATTTAAAAAATATGTTTGTTTAATTTTCTTGTTAATTCTTAATTGGTAAGCAGAAATTATGCCTTGATTATATATATTTATGTTCCCTAATGAAAATGCTAAACCAAATAATGAATTATGCCTTGATTATATATATATTGCAGAAATTATTGGTGATTTGGTGGAAGTTGGAACACCTTAATTATTTGGTTAATTTGCTTTACTAATTCTTAATTGGCTAATTGCTTTTCTAATTCATAAATTAGTGCATAGATAGTTTATAATTGTGCTGGAATGTGACGTTGAGCTTGAGTTTGTTTGGCTATTTAATTTTAAAATTGGGAAGTTGAAAGTGTACTGTTTTGTTGGAATTTGATGTTGTGTTGAGATTGGGAAGTGGAGCTTGAGCTCGGGAGCGGAGGTTGATCTTGAAATGTGATTTAGTTTTAAAATTGGGAGTTTGATATTGAGCTTGAAATGTACAGTTATTTAACTACGTGAATTTGTGTTGAGAACTGATATTTTGAGATTTTTTTTCCAATGTGCGTGCGTGTGTGTTTTTTTTCCCAGAATGAAAAAAAAAATTAGAAAGAAAGGAAAATTGGCAAAATCCTCGCAGTCTAATCAAGATAGTATTATTTTACTAACAAAAAATTTTGGCTATTATTTTACTAACAAATTGTTTTGGTGAATTTGATATAATTTTTGCACTCCCTGTATAAAACATCTTGGTTCCGCCCCTGCTCCCATACACAAAAAACACCATTGACAAACCCCACACACACAGCTGGGTTCTCCATGCACACACAAAATTAATTCAATTAAAAGCCCTAGTTGGAAGGGGAGAGGGGGAGGGAGAGAGGGACAGAAAGACAGACAGACAGAGATAGAGAGAGAGAGAGAGAGAGAGAGAGAGAGAGAGAGATTTACCCATGGGTTTTGCCCAATTTTTAGCTTTTTTTTCCTCCTTTCTTCTTCCTCTTTTCTTTCTGCCGAGCCTTCCTCTATTTTTCTTCTTTGTTTTTTTCTTTTCTTTTTTTTCTTTTTCTTTTTAATTCCACAAATTCATTTTCTATATTTTCATTTGTTTAGTCATCCCCCTTTTAAGTAGGAGATGTCTAACCCTCCTTAAATTCTCCCTACAACATGACACATTTTTTGCCACTAATCACCATATATGCAAAATTGTAATTTAGCCCCTCAACTTTTCATAATCGCACTTTCACCCCACAACTTTCACTAAATTACACTTTGGCCCCAAAGCCAAATTAGCCCCCCATTTACATTTGAAGTACTAGCTTATCGGTAAAATAATGCTATCGATAAAAATAACACCTTCAATTTATCTAATTAGCGGTTAGATTATATTATGGTATTTTAGGGTATTACATAAGATATCCATTCCCCACATTGCAAAAGATATGAAGCTGTTCAGCAAAGACAATAGGGTCAACGCCCGTTGAGGGAATTAGGAGAATCATTGGCATGCATCGCATTGCTTTATGTAGTCTAAAGTGTCTTGTTGCATGGTCGGCTAGTAATACTCTTGGTAGAGGACTTTATGTGCCAGTGCTTCACCCCCCCCCCCCCCCAGCGTAATGTTGACCGCAGATTCCTTTGCGAACCTCTTGAAGAGCGTACTCGGCCTCAAATGATTTAAGACATCGCATATATGGAAACATGAACAAATGCTTCTAGAGGACGTCTTCCACGATGGCATATCTAGCTGAGGTTGGCAGGCAAGGTGCCGTGTTAAAGGTAGGCTCTGATCAGATCCATCCATGAGGGTTCATGTGTGAAGTCCATCACCTCTTGTTTGGTGAGGCTGGGCTCATGTAAGAGCTCCAAATGGATGGTGTGGCCTAAGTTTAATGAGTCCAGGGAAGCTAGCCGAGAGAGAGCATTGGTCGAGGCATTTTCTTCTCGGATGATATGTGTAATCTTAAAACTTACAAAGTGTTTCATAAGTTCTTTGGCCTTGTTTGGGTACTCGGCCATCTTTATGTTGTGAGCCTCATATTCTGTCGACAATTGCTTTACTATGAGCTTAGAGTCACTGTATGCGTGTAGTGACGCTGCTTGAATAGCTCGACGAGGTGCATGCCTGCAATTAAGGCTTTATACTCAGCTTTATTTTTTGAGGCAGGGAAGCTGAAGCGAAGGGTATACTCAATGGTGAGGTCATCCGGCCCCTGAGGATCAACCCAGCTTCGCTTCACTCACATTGGAAGAGACGTCTACAAAAATTGTCCATGTGAAAATATTTTCTTTTTGGACTTGGTGAGGTGGAGTTTCATCTTTGATGGGCAGAATGCATTTGACGATGAAGTTGGCCTAAGCTTGGCCCTTGAGGGAAGGGCGATGCTTGTATCATTTTCAAACTCCCTAAGTTCGACAGACCATGGTACCAACCAGTCAGATAGATTAGGCTTGCGTAATATCCGGTGGAAGGGCTTGTCCCTCAATATGGTGAATGAATGGGTCTAGAAGTATGTCCGAAGCTTCAGTGCGGTGATTAGAGGAGCAAAGGCGAGCTTCCCCGTACTCGGATAGTGGAGTTCGGCCCCTTGAAGCACTTTCCTCATATAGTATATTTGGAGCTGCTTGCCGTTCTGTTCTTGAATGACGACATCGCTGATGGCTGACTCATCCATGGCAAGGTAAAGGAATAACTCTTCTCCTATGATCGGCTTGGATATGAGTGGGGGTGAGGAAAGATAATCTTTGAAGCTTGAAAAAAATCTTGATATTAGGGTGATCACTAGAAGTTCTTAATATCTTTAAGGGTTTGAAGAATGGTAAGCAACGCTCGACCAATTTAGAGAGGAATCGGTTGAGGGTAGCTATTTGGCCTGCTAGCACTATACTTCCTTCATGCTCCTTGGTGCTTCCATAACTTGTATGGCCTTGATCTTCTCGGGGTTTGGCTTTAATACCTCAATGCAAGACGATGAAGCCAAAAACTTCCCCAAGGAGACTTTAAAGGCGCACTTTGCTGGGTTGACGCACATGCGATATATGCGCAGGAGCGCAAAATATTCTTCGAGGTCGTTGATGTGATCCTCTACATGCAAGCTTTTGACGAGCATATCGTCGATGTAGACTTTCTTATTCTTTCCCACCCATGGTTTGAATATATTCTTGACTAGCCTCTAATAGGTGGCGGCCCTGACGTTCTTTAGGTTAAATGACATGACTTTCTAGCAGAATAAGCCTTGGTCTATTATGAAGGTCGTCATCGTCACGTTGTCTTAATGCATCCAAATCTGGTTAGTTCCAGAGAAGGCATCCATGAAGCTCAAGAGCTCGTGAATGGATGTGGTGTTGATCAATATATTGATGCATAGTAGGGGATAGCTACCTTTTGGACATGCTATGTTCAGATCGGTGTAGTCGATGTATATGCGCCAGTTGCTGCTTCCAAGCTTAGGCACCATGATGACGTTGTCCACCCACTCAGGATAATCGATCCTCTTTATGAAGTTGGCTTTCAACAGCTTGGCCACTTCCTATTTGATTATTGCCTACCGCTCGTTTGTGAATGGACACTTTTTTTGTTTGACTGGGATCGACCGAAAGCCGATGGACGATAACAGAAGGATCTATCCCAGACATGTTTGTTGTGCTCCATACATAGACGTCTGCAATGGACCGGAGGAAGAAAATCAGCTGACTGCGAATAGTTGGTTCCATAGAGAAGCCGATTCGCAGTTGATGCTCCTCGTTTGCTCTTCTAGCAATATGGTAATAAGTTCCTCTGTGGGCTCGGCATGCTTCAAAATTTTCTCGTCTTGTTGGTCTTCAATGGCCAATGTCTATTTGATTTTGTAAGATGCTAGGTAGGATTTGTAAGCCAATGTTTGGTCTTCCTTCATTGTACAGATTCCATTCGGCCTGGGAAATTTCATAGCTAGGTAAAAAGTTGAAATGACAGTTTGGAACTTGTTGAGCCTTATTCGTCATAGTATTACGTTGTAGGACGACTTGAATTTGACTATGAGGAAGCAATTGGTGGCTTGAAGGGAAGCAGTGCCGGCGATGACCGTGAGCGGGATAATACCCTCGACTGGCGCAAATGTTCTCGTGAAGCTGTATAAAGGCGAAAAGACCGATTTTACTTGATCCCTTAAAATCTCTATCTAAGAGAATGTCATTAAATACGATGTCCGCCGAGCTCCCCATGTCGACCAGGATGTGCTTGGCACTGTACGCATCGATCTACAGGGTGAGGATCAAAGCATCATCGTGAGGCAAGATTAGTCTTTCCAGATCTGAGTCATCAAAAGCCTAGTGATAATGATGTTTACGGCCATTTGGCAGGGCCTTGAGTAAGATTAACCTGCCAAGCGTAGGCTTCGCAAGAGGAGTTGGACAATCCTCTGGATTTTGGCCCTCAGAGATAGTGTTGATCATTGGCGGATCTTTTCGAGGCGCTTCATCTTGCTTTTTTTGATTTCCACCTCTCCCTCCACCTTGTTTCTAAATGTTCTTCTTAACGAACTGCTTTAGATAACCTCTGGGAATAAGTTTCTCGATCTCGCACTAGAGAAGCTTACAGTTCTCCATCGTGTGACCGTGATCCTTGTGGAAGTGGTAATACAGCTAGGGACCACTCTTCTCGGCCGACATCCTCATAGGCTTGGGCCACTTGACATTATTCTTTCCCTTGATCTTATTGAGGATGTGCTCGTGGGAGACGTTAAGGGGAGTGAATGGACCCGAAAGTGGCGCTCACGAGTGCTTTGGCTCGTTGTCCGAAGCTCGGCTATCTGGTTGGTCCATCATCTTTTAACAAGCGTTTGTCTCCTCTTGTGGGAGCATTGAGTCCTCCTCTACTCGAAGGTACTTTTCCATTCTATCGAGGAGGTCTGCCATGTTTTATGGGGGGGGGTGTTTTTTCAGTAAGAAATGTGATGGTGTTCTGACGCCCCTAGCCATGGGCGAAGGTCACTCTAGGATCTAGGTGATCAATCAAAAGCTTCTCTGCATTGAAGCGTGCATAGTAGGACTTCAAGGACTCCTTACATCCTTGAGCTATATGGAAGAGGGCTGACGAGTTCTTCTGTTGCACGCGGCTCGTCAAGAAACTGCCGTGAAAGGACTCGGCCAACTGTGCCTAGTAGGACAACGAGCGGGGCGGTATGTCTTGGAACTGCACATGAGCTGCCCTTTTGAGAGTCACTGGGAATGCTTGACACATGATATGACCAGGAGCGAGATGCAAATTCATGCCGAAGGTAAAACAAGCCAGATGTTCAACGGGGTCCCCCGTTCTAGCATACGACTTGCAGGGTGACATAATGAAATTTTCTGATGTAGGGAAGAGATTGATCTCCTTCATGAATGGTCACCCAACGATGACTGGAGCAGTGGTGTATTTCTCGAAGCGGTGGTTTGTAAACCGCGTAAAAACATTCTGCCTAGCAGAGTGAGCTTCATAATAGCTTTCCTCTGGCCTTTTGTGCCAGGGTTTGCGACGCTCGTCGTCAGAGTGCTCACCTATGGCTAGGTTAACATGCTAAAAATGCTTTTCATTATTTGGCATTGTGGAGCCTTCATGTCCTGGAGGAAAGGTTAGGTGCTGATGGACTGAATACCTTTGGGCAGGAATGATCCATCGCACCCTAGAGAGCCTCTGAGGCTCGGCTGGCTCGGATGGGTGATCAGCTTGTTGCTCGGTGGTGGATTGTAGCCTTTCGATGGAATTCTGCATTGCCTGAATGATGGAAAGTAGGTCAGCGTGGTCGGCCTTGCCTGACAGTGTCGCAGAGGTACCGGTAGTAGTGGTCACATCGGTAGTGTGAGGTTAAGACGGGTCAGAGACCCAGAATAGAGTGCAGGGAATGCTATTTTGCAGTGCCAGAGTAGTGATTGGGCCACTGACAATGGTGTTGACACAATCGATACATGGCAGTTGAGTTACTCCTCCACGAGCCATGTTTCAAAGCAAGGTTAATGATGATTCTGAGGCGGTTTGACCGTCGAGGTTTATTTGGTTATTCGACTCACTTGGTCTGGGATTTTGAGCCACAAAATCTATTTCACGAAACGTTAGGTCCTAGTAATGGCGCCAAAATATTATGGACGAAATTCAAAACAATCATGATTGGCTCGCAAACAAACCTACACAACACAAACAACATTGGTGACTTGATGGAGGGGTTTCCGGTGCAGAATCTCTGATGATAAAGTCAGCAAGTGAGTTGGGAGAATATGTGAATGTATTGGGTTTTGTGTACATGCCTTTTCTTGATCTTTCCCCTCTTTTCTGTGTAGGAGGCCTCTTTCCTTTAAGGGCCAGTTACCACTCTTAGTGGGAGAGTAATACCCCCCACTTCTCTGAGAAAGGTGGCACTGTTTAAAAGTCCTTTGAAGTGACATGTGTCGCTACCAAAGAAATGTGCATTTTACCCATATCAAGAGTCATTCACGTCGTTAGGATGGATGGATTCACCTAGAGTTGTCAAACGGGCCGGGCGGCCCGCGGGCTGGCCCGACCCGGCCCGGTTTCGGCCCGGGCTGGCCCGGCCCCGTGGATGAACAGTAGCGGCCCGCACACGTAGGGCCTGGGGCCTGGGCCTGGACCAGGCCTGAAAAATCTGGAAAACAGCCCGGCCCGGCACGGCCCGGTTTTGGCCCGGGTTTGGCCCGGCCCGGTTTCGGCCCGGGCTTGGCCCGGTTACCTGGCCCGGTCTGCGGCCCGGTTTTTGGCCCGGTTTTGGCCCCACCATTTTTTGAATCTTTTGCTTTTCCCCCCCTTTCTTCTCCCCCTTTTCCAAACTTCCACTTTTACCCCCCCAACAGCTATATAACGGCTAGTTTGGGGGGTATTTTAGTCTAACCTATATTTTTCAACTCCTTTACACTCTTACCCTCCCCAACAACTATAAACGGATAGTTTGTAGGGGTATTTTGGTCTTTTGTGAAGTTTCTAAAATCTATAAATTCACACCATTTCTCTCCAATTTTTCACACCAATCTTCTTACTCTCACAACAAGCTTTGCTACTAGTTTCCTCTCCAATTACTAGTCTTGCTAATTACTACTAGTATTTAGTAATTAGTACTCTTGTTTATTAATTACTAGTCTTGCTAAATTCTTTTTAATTACTCTTACTCTCTAATATTTGTTACTCGTTCATTCTTTTAATTACTACTAGTATTTACTAATTAGTACTCTTGTTTATTAATTACTAGTCTTGCTAAATTCTTTTTAATTACTAACTCTCTAATATTTGTTACTCGTTCATTCTTTTAATTGTTATTTCTTATTACTACTCTTATACTTGTGTATTTAGTTACTCTTACAAAGTTTAGCGTGAAATATGTCTGGATTATTGAACAAAAGTAGGCGTGCAACGTCATCACGAAAGAAATCATCATCATCGCAAGCACCACCACCAGCACAAGCGCCAGCGCCACGGCCATCAGAAACACCAATCCAAGCACCAACACAACCATTCGTTCGTGGACGAATGAGTACAGGCTCTATGATAGATACCCAAGCCAATTGGGAGTTCAATCAAAACATTCCAGATTTTGAATACACGCCTGATGAAGACCCCCCGCATTATAGTCAAGGACGCAGCTCGGTTGGCGAAGCTACTACTCAGTGGCATAATCTCAACCCTATGTCTGCTCATGATGAAGAAGGGCCGAGCAATGCCTCCGATAACGTGCCAGAAGTCCAAAGGGGGAAAAAGAAGAAAGCCGAGTGTTGGAATCATTTCGACTTAATTACGGTGGACGACATCCGAAAAGCTCAATGTAAGTACTGTCTTAAATTATTTTCGACTGGTAGTGGTAATGGACATCTTAACAGGCATTACCCTCAGTGTGCACCTCGACAAGGCCACGTCGAACCTACCCAAACGCAATTATCTTTTGACGGTAAGTTATTTGTTTATAATCAGCGAGAGCAAAGAGACGGTCTCGCTGAATTTGTTATTCACGATGAACAAGCCTTTTCTTTTGCCGATAATCCTAAGCACTCTAGATATATGAACACCTACGTTCAACCTTTGTACAAAAAGGTTCATAGAAACACAACGAGGTCCGATGCACTCCGACAGTACAAGGCTGCCAAAGCACGCCTTATCGATTATTTCGATAAATTTGACGGTAAAGTTAGTCTTACTTCTGATATTTGGCAATCTCCTTATACTTTTGTTAGTTATTCTTGTGTGACCGCTCATTGGATTGATGCAGATTGGGTTATGCACAAGAGAATCATCACTTTCGAGCACTTCCCTTATCCGCACGATGGAATGAACATTGCTACTCTTATATTAAAAGCATGCAACACATTTAAAATTAAGGATAAGATTATGAGTGTTAGTTTTGATAATGCTTCTAATAATAAAGCTGCTGTTGCAGCTTTAAAGGAGACGCTTCAACCTGTACTTGATGGTGAATTATTTCATGTTCGTTGTGTTTGTCACATTATTAACTTAATTGTTCAAGATGGTTTAGGTGCTGCAGGAGATATTCTGCTCAAAATGAGGGGTATGACAGCGTATGTTAATGGCTCGAGTTTGAGAACACAACAATTTAAAACGTTGTGTGTTCAATATAATATGCCTCGCAGGAGAGCAGTTACAGATGTGGTCCACAGGTGGAACTCTACATACCACATGCTTTTACACATTCTGGCATACCGAGAAGTCTACACGCATTTTCTACTAACCCAGTTCCCAGCCGGCTTGCCAACTCAAGAGGAATGGCAGATGGCCACATACCTAGCTGAATTTTTGGAGGTATTCTACACGTCTACCAATTTATTGTCTGGTACGTACTATCCCACCTCTCCTCTCGCTGTAATAGAAATTCTGAAGATGGCTACAATGTTAACAAAATGGAGATATATAGGACCCTTTAGGGAAATAGTACAAGTGATGGATCAAAATTTTAATAAATATTGGAGGAAACTGCCTGCTATTTTTACTGTGGCTACTTGTTTAGATCCTAGGTTAAAGTTGCATGGCGTGAACGCCTCGATACAAGAGATATCGAAATTAATGCGCTACACAGCAGATGACACAACCTTGCTCACAGCAAAAGTGAGCAAGAGGTTTGAGGACTTGTTCAACCTCTATCGTAATTCTGCTGACGTGCGCGGGCGAGCTACATCATCATCCACTGCTGAGAGGTATTATGCGCCATACCTTCAAGGCTTTGAACATCTAGTAGCAAGACAACTACCAGGTGAAGGTACTTCTAATTCGGGAGGTTCGTATAATTTTTCCTCTTTTAATGAGATTGGTGTATATGCAAATACTGATCATTATTCTGATTTATCAAGGCAAGAACAGATTAATTTTAATTTGTTAAATTTTTGGAAACAAAATCAAAACATGTATAAAACTTTATCCCAAATTGCACGGGATGTACTGCCAGTGCAAGCCTCCACGGTTGCTTCAGAGTCGGCATTTTCAGCAAGCGGGAGGGTTTTGGATGACAGGAGGAGTCGTCTTAACCCCGAGTCGCTCGAGCTATGTGTATGTTGGAAGGATTATCTTGATGCGAAATACCGCGAGCAAGATAAACCGATTGATGATAGGAAGAGCAGTGACTCGGATATTGAAGTACTTCCGGATGATTAGGTAATTTGTTTTTATTTTCCTCTTTTGATCCTTTTGGTTGACGTTGCAGATTTCTTGATCTTTGATTGCTGATATTTTGGATAGACATGCATTATTATTTTGATTGTTAGAGTTTTAAGAATAAATTTTTTCACAAAATATATTTTTTTCCATATATATAAAATAATTTTTTACACGCAAGATATATATTTTTTTGTATATATAAAAAAATAGGTAACTTCGCCTGTTTGTTTACAAGCAGCCGGTCCCAAGCCCGGATAAAAGGAGGAGGGCCTATGAACACATTTATTATAATGAACACCTTTAGCCAGAGACTTCTAAGATTTAATGGTGGCAATCTCAAATGTTGTTGAAATAACTTTTAGAAAATCTGTGTTTAGAGATAACAAATCTGCGAAATATACATGTTCACGATGAGAGATCATCATCAACGATATTCTCGCAAACATTCTTACATTAGCCCTTGGGCTCAGAAACTGTACATTTGGAATAAAGAAATTGCAGGGTTATTAGGCTTTATCAAGAAGTTTGTTAGGTAAGATATTCCTAACTTGCTGATCTTAGCCATTCCATTGTGCCTTTGCAAGTTTCTTCCACTTAAAGAACCCTAGAAACTGAGTATTTGCTAACAAGAAACATCAGCAAAGCTTGCCCTCATCACTTTCTCATTTTTGAGAACATTAGGTTGATTAATTTGAAGTTGGTTTACTATTAAAACATTTTGTGAAAGTTGCGCATGTTAAATAAGATTTAATCAAAGTTTCAACAGTTCAGACCGGTCATTTAAGTAATATGCATCTAAAACTCCCTATCTTTAAAATTGAATAACATGAAAAAAAAAAAAAAGGGCCCGGGCCCGGCCCAAGCCCGGCCCTAAATATTGGGCTTAGGGCCTGGGCCTGGACCAGGCCTAGGATTCCCTTCGCCAGGCCCGGCCCGGCCCGGCCCGTTTTCCCCCTCTCTTGGCCCGGCCCCGGCCCGGCCCGTTAGCAGGCCCGATGGGCTTGGGCTGGGCCGGCCCAAGCCCGGCCCTTTGACATCTCTAGATTCACCATAGACGAGTTGGTATCACACCTTCGAAAAAAGATTGCTTTTCTCTTTTATGTACCTTATTTTGACCTTCTCCGACTAGCACTAGGGAAGTAGATCAATTATTTTTTCTACGGAATTCAATGTCAAGTCAAAAGTACTATATGTATTAGTTTCTTTAGGAAAGCGAATCTGTGTCTCACTATAGACAAAGTATCTAGTACATATACATTTACCATTGTACCCATATTATTATGTTTCATAAAAGACACATAGGGGTATACAAGTCAAAGCACATGCTTTCTCTTTGCCCTAAAATTCCCACCTTGTAATTAGCATTATCTAGTTTTAGACTGATTTGGGAAGGATGGTGAAGGTGTTGATTCTGCTGAAGTGGGAGAAAGAGTGAAAGACGTCATTGATTTCATGCCGTGTAGATTGATGGTGGGTGCTAGAGGGGACTACTAAAAGTCGAGTGTTATTAAAGGCGCAGGTGCACCTAAGGCACAAAGGGTCCCTGAAGCCTAGGCGTAAGGGGCAAGGTGCAAGCACATGCCTTTTTGAAGCAACGTGCAAAATAAAAGTAAATAGATTATTGCATTAAAACAATAAATTTACGTAAAAAAATATCGAAGCCTGACAACTAACAAACTTCCAAACACTCGAAAAAGTTTCAAATTCCAAATTTAACAAACTTTCAACGTTAGAAAAGTTCTAAATCTAGTAAAAAATAGTAAAGCACTACATTCTAAGAGAACATGACACTATCATCCTCATCATCACTAAAGGCCAAGGCAGCAACGTTTTCTTCAACGAAAATCATAAGCTCCACCTGATAGAGATTCCTTCTCAACTTTATCTTCTTTGTTTACTAGGTGAACTGAAGAAGTAGATCTACTTGACGTGGTGGCCCTTTCTAATGAAGGCCTTACACTTCTCGACCTTGACCTTGAACGGTAGTTTTGCTCCATGCTACCCAAAGGGTCACTTTCAAACACGTTGTCATCATCTCCGTTTGCATCTTCATCAGACATCCCAAGCAACCACTCATTACTTTCATCGATGTTATCAAATATAATAGAATCAATCTTGTCATGTGAATTGTATCGCCGCTTTAGCGCTCTATTATATTTCACAAACACTAAATCATTCAAGCAGTTTTGTTCAAGCCTATTCCTTTTCTTGCTATAAAACTGGAAAATACATTGGTTAATAATTATTGTGTAAAACAAACATAATGTTAGCATAAAAATTTATTGCTAGATTACAACTTGGACTTAAGTGTTTAAAAACACTCCAATTCCGCTCATAGCCAGATGCACTACAAGTGAGACTCAAAGCATCATAGCCAGATGCACTACAAGTGAGACTCAAAGCCTTTATTGCAAACTTTTGCAAGTGAGGCATTGATGACCCATACGAAGCCCACCATTCTACTGCTCAATACATGAAAACTGTAAAATAAATAAATGGCTATTCATTATTTAACAAATTATAACGAGTACTATGAACCAAAAAAGTATTACATTGTGTTGTTCTATCTCTCGTCCTTTTTGACAGGAGATTCCTAAAAAGAGCCTCACTCTCTTATACTTACTTGACTCAGTGTCAATTGCATCTTGTAGTGCCGTATTAGGGTTCAACTTTAAATGCAATCATACAAACCTTGACATTACCGGTCATCACTCTCAATGTTCGGGGTAGATTAATAGTACTCCGGGTTCAAGAAAAAATCGGCTGCATGCAAAGGGCGATGAAGTTAAACACTCCATCTACTGTCAATAACCTAATAAACTTCTTTATACTTTAACTCATTCTGTTGGAAATCACTTGCAATATCATCTTTAGCTTTACTCATAGCCTTATAATTGTATCCCACTGAAAGTTTTTCTCACCGTCAACCAATCTAAGTATCAAAATAAGAGGGCATTCTACCATTAAAGAATATACAATATTATTCCAAAAAGAAGGTGAAACAACTAAAAGAACCCTAGAGGGGGGGTGAATAGGGTTTTTGAACATTAATGGGGAATTCAAACTAAACACAAATCATAAATCTCAATTAAATAAAGTAATACTTCAATAAAGATGCTAACTACACAATTTCAAGCAATTATAGAGCAATAAGTTAAAATATTGAGTTAGAGATACTTGACAAGGATGTTTAAATGGTTCAGCTTGAACAAGCCTCAAGCCTACATCCACCTCTTCAAGGAAGTCCCTTGCAAGAGCACTAGAATCCACTAGCAACAATCTTCTTCCGGGTTAAGATCAAAACCCTTACAACACTTGGTGATATCCTCACACCAAGCATAAGCCTTAAATCCAGAAAGCTCACCCAAGACTTGACAAACCCAAGCCTTTATCACAATCCTTTACAAGATCAAATGTGTACAAAGAAACCCTCTTGAAAGGAAATGAGTACAAATGAAGCTCTAGTACAATAGAGAGATGAGAGAATTGATGACTTGAAGGATGCTCACTCTCAATCAAAGAATTGCTCACAAAGATGCTCTCTTTAATGATGTAAAATCATGACGATGAAGAGAGAAAAGTTTAATCTATGAGCCTTGATGTTTCTCTATTGAATGGAGGCTTAGAATGTGGTTTCCATGGTGTATAATGAAGCCCCAAATCATTTATATAGAGAGCAAATGAAATATAGCCGTTATAGGCATAAAGTGAGCAAAACTGCCATTGCAGTCGTCTGTAATCCCAATGCAGTCGACTGTATTCCCTCGAAAATAGCCGTTGGAATTTTGTCCTCGAAAATAGCCGTTGAAACTGAATTTTGACCAATGCAGTCGACTGCATTCACGCTGCCTTGGCCGAGAAAATGGGGCGGGGGAACCACAGGGCTGCGAGAATTTTCGCCAAGGCCGTGGCTGCCTCGGCCGAGAAAATGGGGCGCGCGCGCGGGTGGGGTCTGCGAGAATTTTAGCCACGGCAAGGCCAAGCCACGCCCATGACTAGGCGTTGGCCGAGAAAATGGGGCGGGGAAACCTCAAAATGAGATTTCTAGTCATTTATAAGGCAGGTAGCCCAGGCCACCCCCGCACAAGGCCAAGCGTGGCTGCCTTTGCCGAGAAAAACCGATAGGCAGTAGGGTAATACATTCGACTGTATTTGAATCCAGTCGACTGCATTTCAATGCAGTCGAATGGATTCAAATACAGTCGACTGGATTCAAATACAGTCGACTGTATTACCCTACTGCCTATTGGCTGCCTCACGGAACCCCCTTTCTTATTTTGGGCATAACTTTCTCTAGAAAAATCGGATTGATGTGCCATTTTTTTTTTTTTTTAGCTAAAGAAAAGTTTTATCAAGATATGAAAAGATTAGCACCAAATTTTGTTTTGAGAAAATCTGAGTGAGCTCCAAAGTTCACTCATTTTCAAGAACCACACTCGTATGAAAGGTTATGAACTCACATGCAATGCACAAGGTGTCCTAAGGTCATTTTAGGTCATAGTCATCAATCCAAGCATCAAACCAAGACTAGTTACATAATAGTAAAGTTCAATTATAATCGATAGTAACTTAGCCGATGCATTCTTTGTTGCTCTTCGACATTGGACTTGATGAAGCTTCTATCGCATGTCCACTATAGCTTTTAATCTCCTTTGGCTTTAATCCATCTATCCAACTTCTCAAATGTGTCTTCATGAGTGTGCATGTATATACCTACTAAGAATACACTCAAAGCACACATTAGAACATAATCAATGTGTAGTTATCATCAAAACAAGATGAGGGCCTAGGTTATCCAACCATAGGGCTAACAGAAGGCATCAAAACTATTTTTGGAACTCTTTTGCCTTGTAGATCTTTTGACCATTTGCTATTGGCCCATTCTTCCAATGTATATATATATTTTAAAGTAATATTGCTCTTCATAATCCTTGACAAAGTGATAGTGACAGTTGCAAATCTCATTGTTTCGGGCCTAAGCAACTCTCTTCTTGCAAATTTTCTTAACAAGTTTACAACACCAGAGCGATTATATATGTCACCATTTAAAACAATAGCCTTTTGAAATGTTGACTTCATCTTACGTAACTTAAATATGTCCTCTAAGATCAAATCTATGCAATGAGCAGCACATGGTGTCGAAAAAAAGTGTGATTAATCACGCTCCAATAACTTGTCCATCATACCAAATCGTAAATAAATTGAGAAATTAAATGCCAAACTATCTATTGGCTGATAATATTAGATTTTACTTAAGCAATACTATATATTAAAGTATACTAACCTGCCTTTACGTTGTTTGAGGCACTATCAATGACAACTTTAACCATATTCTTTGACCCGACCTTCTCAATAGTCATCTTAACCTAGTCAATCATCAAGTCTCCGGTCTTTGAATGTTCAAAAGCATTAACGGACTCAAGAAACAAACTGCCTCTAGGACTAATAGCTAAAAACTTAATTAAGGTCCTTTCTTTCTTGTCCTTCCAACCATCACGGATAATTGAACAACCGGTTTTCTCCCACTCTTCCTCATGATCCTTCATCAACTTACGCGTATTACCCACTTTTTTCTACAATAGGGTAACCCTCATCTGATGATAACTTGGTGTTTTAAACCCGGACCATATTGCCAATAGCCTAAACCATAGCTCAAAAGCTGTCAAAGTTCATGGCATTAAATGCAATCCCCACAATCATTAAACAAAACCTGACTTTTTATCTCCTTTTTCACTTCTTCATTCTCGAACAATGTGAATTGCTTCATCCTTCTATATGTCACTACCTCTTTACGATCCGGGGTAAAAAGTACATGTCCATTGGGCTCTTAGCCTTTGGATTCCTACGAGGAGGTTAATGGGAACTCTTGATGGATGAAATTCCCTTCTTTTCGGATATCTCAAGTACATCCGTCCTTGTCTTCCTCTTTATCGTTGAAAATATGATCAAAATCTGATGACTGATGGAACTTATTTAGGTTGGTTTGGTTCATTAAATTGGGTTTGGTTAATCTGGTGCATTCATAGATTAATGAGGGCATTACTTGTAGACATTATAAGGGTGTGTGTTGGATGACATAGTGAGGGAAGGTAGCTTCTGCTGAAGGAAAAGTTGTGCCTTCCACTCCACCTTGAAACCTAGCCTGTAAGCTGATCATAACCCTATAGTTCTCTGACAAATAAAAACCGACATAAGATAAAAATCTTAATTTAAATGATAAATAATTACCTATAAGGGCATATTTGGTTTTCATAGTTTGAAATTGATTAAAAAAATGTACTTAAAATAAATTCTAAAGCTCAAGCTTTGGTATTACAAAAACATCATATTGCTAATTTTATCTTTGCACACGCATCGCTTGTACAAAGATAACTTGTTTATATTATCGTTACGAGTTATCGTGGTACATGCGATGCATGTGCAAAAATGAACATTAGTAATATGATATTTTTGTAATATCAAGCTTGGCCTTTAGTATATTTTGACTATATTTTCTAATGATTTTTTAATGACCCCAATGTGTAACAATAAACTGTTTGAAATTTTGTTATAAATAAAAATCAAGCATGATATTTAAGTGTTTTATAATTTGAAACTCAAACATTTCCTTAAGGTAGTTATTTAATCTTCAAATTTTTTATTTTATGTTATTCTTTAAGATTTTTCTTAGAATGCCATATGTCATCATTTTAGATAGGTAGTTATGTAACACCAAAAGAGGTATTACCCACCAAAATGTATGTTCTCATTATATATAGTATTACCCATCTTGGCACACGCGATACGCATGTAAAAATAAAGTTAATAGTATGAATATGTTAAAAAAATCGAGCATCACGGATAAGTGTGGATTCTCAAGTTCTGTAAAATAGATTGAGATTGTGAAAATCAAATATGCACTTGTAAATAGTGCTTTACTATTTAAGATCTTTATCTTTGTGTCATATTTTCAGAAAATAAAAAAAATGGAATACCACTTGTCACCATTCTACATAGGCAACATCAAAAGAGACGTTACACCAAAAGAGGTATTCCTTTAATATATAGTATTTTACCAATATGAATTTTATGAAGAAGTAAACATTACGTGTGTTTATTATCACATTCGATAAAATGAGTGCAAAAAATANAGTTAAAATATGATATTTTTATATAATGCTTGATATTATGATCTTCATAATATCAACCATTAACTTTTGGATGTATTTTGACTGCATATTTTGGATGTGTTTTGACTATATTTTTTTATAATACTTTCAAATTTTAGAAATCAAACATGACCTCTAATGTAGTTGTTTAACATTTAAATATTAGGTTTTGTGTTAATTAAAAAAAATCTTTTGATGACAAGTGTCAACATTCTAATTGGATAGTTATGTAACACCAAAGGATGTGATACACCAAAATATGTATTTTCTTTTTTTATTTACGAATCGCTGTAGTACACGCGATGCATGTGCAAACATAAAGTTGACAATGAACCTTAAATTACAGAAAAAAAAAGTTAGTCGTGCGTGTAGTAAAATAATTTAGCAAAATATTATCATCATATCAAACTTAGATGTTTGATTTTAACTACAACTTTTTTGAATGAATTTGAAATTGTTAAAACAAAAAATGTGCAAAAATAAAGTTAGCAATATGATTTTTTATAATATCAAGTTTGGGTTTTATAATTTATTTTAGCTATATTTTTTCAATGAAGTTTAGGTTGTGAAAACCAAACAGGTCTTTATGGGTAGTTATTCACCATTTAAGATTTGTATTTTGTGTCATTTTTTAAAAACATTCTTCGAATGCTAGTTGTCACCATTTTAGATAAGTAGTTGGTAACACCAAATAGCTGTTACATTAAAAGAGGTTTTCCCTCTATATATAGTATAGATAGATATCTATCTATATTATATATAATAAGAACATGCCTTTCGGTGTAACCTCGTTTGGTGTTACTTAACTATTTATTTAAACTGATGACATGTGTCTTTCTAAGAAAATTCTTAAAAAGTGACATAATATAAAAATAGTGAATAGTAAATAGTAAATAACTACCTTAAGGACATTTTTGGTTTCCATATTTTAAAACACTTATATATCATGCTTCATTTTGAATGGGTGCATGGAGCGCTATTTTGCTGGAGCCAAGGGTCCTATATCCCCATATATTTTTCTGTTAGCCATGGAGGCATTCTCAAGCATTATGAATCACTATGCAAATCAATCCAGCATTTTATATCATCCTAAATGTAAGGAGTTAAAGATCAATCACTTGTGCTTTGTAGATGACTTATTTCTGCTTGCACAAGCTGATCACACCACTATGGAGCCGCTAAAGTTTGGCTTAATAGAATTTGAGCAGCTATCAGGACTATCACCATATTTGAGCAAAAGTGCAATATTGATAGCTGGAGTTGATGAACAAGCAATGTCAAGTATAATTGGTACTTCTTTTGGCACTTTTGCGGTAACTTACCTTGGGGTGCCTTTGATATCTACAAAGCTAATTATAAAGATTGTAGAGTACCTGTGGACAAAATCACAAAGAAAATCTCTAGTTGGAAAACAAAGTTCTTATGTTGACAGGTTAAAGCTTGCTACCTCAGCGTGATACCCGGGAAATTACCAGAAATTAATCTAACTGTGAGTTTGATTAATTAAGGGGTGTTATTTTTATTAAGTAGCAATATGGTGGTGATGATTAAGTGTTAGGAAGCTAAATAAGAGGAGGGGAGGGTTAGTGTGGCCTTGGAGGTTAAAATGTAATCTTGAAACGTTAATGGGGGCAAAAATGTAATTTTAAAAAATATGGTGAACGGGATGGGATGCATATGCTATTAAGTAGCATCATTTCGATGATAATGAGGTGTTAGGGGGCTAAAGGAGGGGTTAGGGTGATTTTGGAGTCAAATTGTAATTTTTCAAAGTCGAGAGGTCGAAATGAAAAATTAAAACTTGAGGGACCAAAGTGTAAAATTTGAAACTTTGCAAAATGTGGCATAACCTGAGGAAAACAGGCCATGCACGATGGCCACCTCCTGGTTATATCAAGCTGACTCAAAGTTGATAATTTCACATAAGCTAGGGGTGTTCTGGTAATTTTTTCCTTTAAAAATTTTGAGGGACTATTTGTTCTATAAATGTTGTAGTACATCTAAAAAGTAAATTTAAATCGATTTTGGGGTATTGGTGATGTAGCAGCCATTAGGGGATATTTTGATAATTTGTCATGTTGGCGCTAAAAATTTTGAAAACGCGCGTCATCAAGCTTTCAGAATGGTGGGAAGTTAAGAATGGTGTTAATACGTCGAAAATAAGAGGGTTGTTATTGATAATGCGTCGATAAGGCTAGGTTAAGGATCTGGTTATTAGATTAGATTAACTAGTTATCGCAAGATGCTATGACGGTTAAATGGGAATGGGTAGAATAAAGAGTGTGTATATGTTTGAATGATGTCTAACGAGCAGAGTATTATTTTCCTAGGTGATGCAGCTCGTTGCGATCAGAGATTGCGAGTTGCTTTGGCCATAAGCCAATCAGGTAAGGATAGTGCGGTTCTGATATGCTAATTTATTGTTTCGATTAGCATGTCATGTTGATGACGTGTTGTTGAATTCTTGTTGTTATGATTGGACACCGGTAGTCATGGTGACCGGTATACGTATATTTGAATTGTGCTGTTGAAGACTTAGGGTATAATAAATTCCCTTAGTTTGCCCTATTGATGGAATTTAGCGAGGATAATGTGTGTCCTAATATACTATGATTCGATTCGATTAGCATACCTGAAGTTGATGATGATGTTCTACAGGGGTTATTGCGTGGTTGTTGAGATTCGTCGGTAGTCATTGATAGCCGATATATCTTCTCTTTGAGAACACCATTGAGGACTTGTGGCAAACTTCTCCCGAGTTCGCCCTGTCGTTGATGATGATGCTATTGAGGTCGTTACGTGTTGTTGTGAAATGCCGGCACTTATTGATAGTCGACATTTCTCTTATGTAAGAATGTTGTTGAGGGCTTGCGGTAATCTTTTCCCAAGTCCGCCCTGTTGATGATGTTACGTTGAACTCTTGTTGTTAGGTCTGAACACTAGTTGATCTTCTGATCCGGTATTCCTTGTTGAGCTGTGTTGTTGAGGACATAAGGTGGAATAAATTTTTCCTTAGTTCGCCTTGTTGATGAAGTCATGTTGCTTGGCTGTAAAGTGGTTAGGGAAAGCACTATAGATGAGTTCCTTGCCTGTTGACATTGTCTCTTTTAATTACTTGAGACTGAGATGAACATCTCGTAAAATGGGACATCTATATGAAGAGGATGACCTATGAAATATGATCACTGGCAAAGAGGATGTAGGGCGCACGAGTCAAGTCTGTCATGTCTGGTCGAGTCTAGTCTGTCGACTGTCATATCTGAGTTGCATTGCATTTGCTTTTCTTTTGATGTTAATAATTTTAATGACTTGTATTTCATTCATGTTATCTTTTCAATTTCCTGTTTTAGTGTTCACTTGCATAGTCGGTCAGTCAGTCTGTCGGTCAGTCAGTCTTGTCCATGAGGAGGTGGCAACAATGCTGTTCTGTTGGGCCTTAAAACCGCTCAGTCTAACGAAAAAAAATTATCGTTTGACAAGTTATGTTGATGCTGAAATTTATTGACTACTGTTGATTCATTGCTATCGTTTAGATAATTATTATTCCTCTGAGTCTCTTGAATCATTTGTACATGATACTCCTCATGTTGTCTTTACTGGACAATTTGCGCTCATTCCTTATGTTGTATTGTGCAGGCTATAAGGTGGATCAAGGAGAACGCCCCTCGAAAAGGGAACAGAAACAAGCTAGAAAAGTTAAGCAAGGGGATAAGTTGTGTGAGGTCAGATAAGCTGGAAATGGTGAGATAAAGACTAAGCTGCGAGATAGGTTGACAAGAGTCACACGACTATAGTCCTATATTAGGTTGTAACCATTCATGTTGTTTAGAGACTTGAAAGTCTTCCGCTGTAGTATGATGTATGCTGGTAAGAAAATTTTTGTAAGGACGCATTTTGTAGCGTCTATTAATGATGTATGAGTATGAGGATGTAGTTGCTCTGTATTCAACACATGGTTTTAAATGTAATTATGGTCGATAACTCAGCCTGGTGACGTCACCTGGGTTGAGGGTGTCACACTCAGTTTTATTGAGTATGCATGTGTACTGGTGTAGCATCTTCATACTCCCAAAAAAGATTATTAAACAAATTCTTTGACTCAAAATGAACTCAATGAGTTGGCTCTTGGGTTGGAACAGTGTGGGTTGCCTTTCTTTTGGGTGCCCTACAAGAGGGACCAGGTAAGGATGAATCACAAATCCAACAATCAAGCCAAACAAACAAGCTCCTAGGCCCAGAGCCCAAGCTGATGCCATTTCTAGTACTAGAAGACAATGAACAATATGTTATACAACTTTCTACTGAGAAAATGGCCAACCTAATTCTAGACAATACTTCCTGCGATTACTCCAGCAAAGTGTACAATATACGAAGAGTTCTCCTCTCGGTGATTGATCTTATGAGGTGTTGGTCTTGTACAAGAGACGTTGGAGAGGGGACATTATGGACTGGATCCCCCTTGGATTGTTTTGGTCTCTGGTTCGAGAGAAACAGGAAGGCTGTTGAGGGTGTGGAGTCATCTTTGGAGCAGCTGGGTAAGAGGGATAACTCCTATGAAGCCTTTCTTGAGTTTTTCGACTCTTATGCCGAGTATGTAGCCTTTGACCAATGGTCTTTTTAATACATGGGTTGCAGTTGCAGCACCTTTGGTGCCTTTGTTAATGATGTACATTTCTTATCACAAAAAGGAAAAAAAACGATTTAAAAAAAAAAACGCATTCAATAAAACTATAACATTACCAAATTGAGAGCCTCTGGCACAATCCTCAGCCTTCAGATTGATTTGGCGGATCAATTTATTACCATGATCAACGATCATTAAAGCATATCTTTCAGGAACGAAAGCCAGCTCTAGATCATCCGAGAATGACGCATTTCGACCAGATCCATCAGTACGGCCTGGCTCTTTTGAATATCCCCCAGCAATCGTGGTTACACCTATGAATGTGTCATCGGTTAAAAAGTAGCTTCTGATAGATATAGCGAAACTATCAAGAAAGATAAAATTAGAGTGGAAGGCAAGTAGTTAAAGTACCGCATTCACCAAAATAGTTGATGCAACAATTAGCATTTCTTGGTTCTGCAAATACTATGGAAACTACACTCTTTTCTTTCTATAAGCAACCATAATTTATTCACAAAAGAAAAAATTCATTCATAATGATGCGGATTAATATAAGCCTATCGCTTCAAAATAAGCTAGCATCAACGTTCTATTTGTTTATTCATCTTGCTTTCCTGATAAGTGAAAGGTTCTATATTCCAATTGAGGCACATCATTCTGCACGTGAATTTGAATGAAGGTATAAACCTAGTTTATGCAAACTAATTGAACCCCTAATTGAATGCCCTAATCCAACCGAACCCTAAATTGAACTTATTGAACCCCCTAATTGAATATCCCAATTCAACCGACCACTAAATTGAAGTAATTGAACCATAATTGAACCCTAAATTGAATGCCCTAATCGAATCGAACCCTAAATTAAACCTAATTGAACCCTAAATTGAATGCCCTAATCCAACCAAACCCTTAATTGAACCCTCTAACTGAATGCCCTAATTCAACCGAACCCTAAATTGAACCCTAATTGAACCCTAAATTGAAGTAACTGAACACTAATTAAATCCTAAATTGAATGCCTTAATCAAATCGAATCCTAAATTAAACTAATTTATCCCCTAATTGAACCCTAAATTGAATGTCCTGATACAATCGAACCCTAAATTGAAATAATTCAAGCGCATCGGATATGTGTATTTTGAACAATTTTTTTTTTTTTTTTCATTGATAATTTGTTTGATAATTTTAGGTTGTTAATTGTGCATTTGAGAATTGTGATTATTGATCGATAATTTTAGGTTGTTAATTGATGATATTAGGTTATTAGCTGTGCATTTGAAGTAATTGCGATTATTAATTGATGATTTTAGGTTGTTAATTGATGATTTTAGATTGTTAATTGTGCATTGAGCATTTGAGATATTGAGATTATTGACGGAGGATGGGACCCAATTGGATTGAATGTGTGATTTTTGTTAATTTTTATTGCATTGAGCATTTGAGAATTGAGAATTGAGAATTGAGATTATTGACGGAGGATGGGACCCAATTGGATTGAGATACCTGTTAGTTAGCGCAGACACGGACACCACGTCTGATCGACGGTGTCCGACATTTAAAAAACAAAATAACGTATACCGATGTGTCTGGAGGTGCGTGTCGGTGGGCGTTGGACACGTGTCCGGAGGCGTCGGACACGTGTCCAGAGGCGTCGGACACGTGTCCGGAGGTGTCAGACACGTATCGGACACCATATCGACACCCTATATGAGGTGTCGGAATTTAGGTTGTTGACAGAGGATGAGACCCAATTGGATTGAGATACATGTTAGTTAGCGCAAACAAGGACACAACGTCTGATCGACGGTGTCCGACATTTAAAAACCAAATTAACGTATGCTGATGTGTCCACAGGTGCGTGTGAGTGGGCGTCGGACACGTGTCGGTATGTGTCAGACACGTGTCCGGAGCTGTCAGACATGTATCGGACACCATATTAACACCCTATATGAGGTGTCAGAATTGAGATTGTTGAATGTACATTAAATTTAGGTTAGTTAGGTTAATGCGACATTTTTAGCATCACCCCCTGGAATCTCATCGTGGCTCCAGCACCGGCTATAATTAGCCCTAATTAGTCCTGATTAACAATATTTTAGTAAAGCAATTAACCCTAATTAGCTCTAACGAGCCTAATTAGTTTTAATTAACCCTAAGAACCTAATGAAAATCAAATTAGCTGTAATTACCCCAAATGAACCCAATTATGCGCATATTGATTATAGTTAGCCTAATTAGTCATAATTTGCACTAACATAACCCAATTAAGCCTAATTAGCGCTAGTTAGGACTAATCAACACTACTCGGCACCATTAAAACCCTAATTAGGACTAAATAACCCAAATTAGTCCTAATCAACCCTAATTAGCTATAATTATCCGAAACTAGCCCTCATTAACATTAATTAGCCCTAACATAACCCAATTAAGCCTAATTAGCCCTAATTAAGACTAATCAGCACTACTCGGCACAATTAAACCCTAATTAATCCTAATCAACCCTAGTCAGCTATAATTATCCGAAACTAGCCCTCATTAACATTAATTAGCCCTAACATAACCCAATTAAGCCTAATTAGCCCTAATTAGGACTAATCAGCACTACTCGGCACAATTAAACCCTAATTAGGACTAAATAACCCTAATTAGTCCTAATCAACCCTAATCAGCTATAATTAATACTCGTAATTAACCCTAATAACCCAGTTAGCCCTAATTAGCCCTTGTACATCCCATAATTACTCCATGTTGCCCAGAGATGGTTCAATTACTCGTTGTTTACAAACCCTGCCTTCTTTATATTAGTTGTTGTTTTGAGAAGTCCATTGGCAACGAGATGGTTCAACTCGTTGCCAACGAATTCTATTTAATGTGGAATTGGTAACATATGTAACGATCTTTCTGCAGTTTTGATATTTCGAAAAGATTCTTGCATATGTTATCAATTTCTGAACGCATGCATGCATAGAAACCCTTAGTTCCCGTTCAAAGGTACTCATTACAAAGTAATGCTTTGTAATGAGCCTTTGGATGTCCAGTTTGGACAATTTGGAAAAGCTAATTGTTTATAAAACAGTGTTTTGACTCATGCTTTGTGTTCTATGTCGTGGATATTTGGTACACGTTCTCGTGTGTTTCTCCGGGTGCATACAGATCTGGTGTTCTAACATCCGTCAAACCTTCCTGAGCAAGGTTAGATGAATGTTAGAACACCTAATCGATGTCGTGTACTTGGAGAAATGCGGGGAGGTGCTGCCGAATTTTCCACAGACATGGGACTAAGCATGAGTTATTCACTGTTTTATAAACATGTGCTTTTCTGAATGGGATAGGACCACTACCTGTTGAAGAGTGGAGGGGAAATATGTAGACATGTTGTAACATTCATGCATTCATATTTACATCGGCAATGCCTAATCACTGGTCATTATTGAAGGTGGTATACAGTACGATAATTCAGTCGTCATGTCAGTCGATCGAAGTTGGATGAAAAGGAAGAATGCTGAAGATTTTGAGTGTCGCGTTGACGAATTTCTCGACTTCGCTTATGCGCATCCTGCACATGTTGACCTTGATAAGATAAGGTGTCCGTGCGGTAGATGTGAGTTGTTGCACTGGAGAAAAAGAATTGAAGTAAAATGGCATCTTCGTCGGTACGGTTTTATGGGTGGATACACAAGGTGGACGCAGCACGGGGAAACGATAGTATTGTCGTCCAACCCGGCTAGTCAAACTGAAGTTAGGGAGGAGGCACGATATGATTACCGAGATATGATTATGGATGCTGGGCATGCTAATGTTGACTGGGGTAACGACAGTCCACAACCGCCGAACGAGGGGGCTCATCAGTTTTATGAGTTGTTGAGAGCTGCGGAAGAGCCGCTGTGGGATGGAGCTCCGAAACACACACGGCTGTCTGCGGTTAGTAGGTTATTACAGTTGAAATCAGACCACGGGCTGAGTGAGAAAGGTTTTAACGAGTTTGTTACCTTAATCAAAGAAATACTGCCCGAAAGTGAAAAGCTACCGCCGTCGTACTATGACGCGAAGAAGATGATGAGGAAACTTGGGTTGAGCTATGACCGGATAGATGCGTGCAATAACGATTGTGTATTATTCTGGAAAGAGAATAAGGATTTGTCACGGTGTCCAGTATGTGATCATTCGAGGTACAAACCGGACAAAGGGAAGAAGAAAAACATTGCATGGAAGATATTGCGATATTTCCCGGTCACACCACGGCTTCAGAGAATGTACTACTCCTCCAATACGGCTGAACATATGAGGGCTCACCGTGAGACTCGCAGCAACGATGCCGATGTGCTGACACACCCAGCTGATGGAGAGGCGTGGAAGGAGTTTGACCGCAGGCATCCAGTCTTTGCTCAGGAAGTTCAGAATGTTAGACTTGGTCTGGCAACCGATGGGTTCAACCCTTTCGGTCAGTCTACCACGCCTTACTCCTGTTGGCCTGTTATTATTGTCCCTTACAACCTTCCACCAGGCATGTGCATGAAGAAGCCGTATATGTTCTTGTCGTTGCTTATTCCGGGGCCGAAGATCCCACAGGTAAGGACATAGATGTGTATTTAAGGCCGTTGATTGATGAGTTAAAACAGTTATGGAATCATGGAGTCGAAACATATGATGCATCCCTTAAACAAAATTTTCAGATGAGGGCTGCTTTGATGTGGACTATACATGATTTCCCCGCATTGGGAATGACGTGTGGCTGGAGCACACATGGGAAGCTAGCATGCCCTGCTTGTATGGGCGTGAACCCCGGTCATACGTTAAAGCACGGCGGAAAGGCCTCGTGGTTCGGATGTCACCGTAAGCTTTTGCCACCGGGCCATCAGTTTCGTAGGCAGAAGGATAAATTTGACGGGACAATCGAGCGTGAGGTTGTCACACTGGACTACCCATCTGGTGAAGAAGTACTCTCACACCTGGAGGCACTTGATACTGACATACCACACGGTAAGGGTGTGCCGGATCAGAAGATTCCAGGGTTCGGGAAAGAGCACAACTGGAGAAAATTTTGTATCTTCTGGGAGTTAGCCTACTGGAGGACGCTCGTTATCCGAAACAACATGGATGTGATGCATATTGAGAAGAACGTTTTTGATAATGTGTTCAACACAGTGATGAATGTCAAGGGCAAATCGAAAGATCACCTTAAAGCGAGAAGGGATCTACAACAGTTGGGTGTACGCCGTGAATTGCATCCTCGGACAGTCAGTGGGAGGACCATACTTCCGAAAGCACCTTACTGTCTAGACAAGAAACAAGTGGAGAAGGTCTGTCAGTGGGTTAAGAATTTGAAGCTTCCGGATGGGTTTGCGTCCAACATATCTCGTTGTTGCAATGTATCGGAATGCAAGTTCCAAGGGATGAAGAGTCACGACTGCCACGTATTCATGGAGAGATTCATTCCTATTGCCTTCCGGGGACTGTTGCCACGGGTTGTTTGCGAGACTTTGACTGAATTATCTCATTTCTTTCGAGATATATGCTCTTCTACGATCCGGGTGAGTAACATGGAAGTGCTTGAGAAGAACATTGTGGTGACGATTTGCAAGCTGGAGAAAATCTTCCCACCTTCGTTCTTTGATTCAATGGAGCATCTGCCTGTTCACTTGGCATATGAAGCTAAGATGGGTGGACCCGTGCAATATCGGTGGATGTATCCCTTCGAGAGGTAATCCTTAAATTGTTACAGTTGTTCGTTTACACTTAATGCGACATCATTGATATTCCACCTAACTCGATTCGCTAAACTTCTAGGTTCATGTTCCATTTAAAGAAAAAAGTCCGTAATAAGGCTCGGGTTGAGGGCTCAATTGCGGAGGCTTACGTAATGGAAGAACTTGTAAACTTTTGTAGTCAATATTTCGGCCCTGATGTTGGTACAAGGTTAAATCAACTAGGCCGAAATGACCCGGAGCAAGCACAAATTTGGAAGGGCAATTGTCAATATTCAAGCAGTCAGGTAGTCCGTTCGGCCGAACGTATACTCGATGGCTAACGGATGAAGAGTACAGTGCTGCAACAATATATGCCCTTCTAAATTGCGATGAAGTTTCGGCATTCGTTGAGTAAGTTAAAGTCTTAATTCACTTACATTGTTGTACATAATTGAAAGTGTGTGTTAAGCGAGTCAACTATATTGGTTTGCAGTGAGTTCGATGCGGAATCTTTAATCACTGATCCCGCTGGACTTGAATCTCATCGGAAATCACAATTTGTACAGTGGTTCAAAATCCGTGTAAGATTGTTTAACGAAATTATATTATGTGTTATATACAGTTCTGTGGCCAATTAGTATACTGATTTATCCTTAATTTTTACCGTCATCTACAATAGGTTCAGTCAATGGATAGACCAGTGGCCTCCTGCTTGAAATTACTAGCCGAAGGCCCTAACAAACAAACATCCTGTTACGGAGGCTATATCATCAACGGGTTTAGGTTTAACGTAAAAGATGATGACCGAACAAAACAAACCCAAAACAGTGGAGTCTTGGTCAACGGCGACTGTTATGCCGAGAATTGCATGGACTTTTACGGAGAGCTAGATGAGATTGTTGAGCTAACATATCTGGGTTCCCAAAACCGCCTGGTAATGTTCAAGTGTACGTGGTTCGATGTCACATGCAGTAGAGGAATCCGTGTTAGCTCTCAAGGGATTGTAGATGTCAATGTCAAGTCAAGACTTGCATCAGACGAGCCCTTTGTGTTTGCTAGTCAAGCTGTACAAGTCTTTTACGCGGAGGACGTCGCCAATCCCAAATCTCATTGGTATACAACTATCAAGTCCAAGAAATTGCCCGTGACATATGACAGTGAGCTAGACTCCTTTCAAGCCGACCAACCACGTGTCTTGTTCCCTGTTGAGGTCAACAACGAGGAGGACGATCTTCCTCTTCCAACAACACTTCATGTATGAGAAGAAGTCGTAGATGATGACGCGGAAGACGTGGAAAGTGTTGGAGATGATGTGACCGAGTCTACTGATGAAGAGGATGAATTAGAAGATGAAGAGGACGACGAGTCCCACGAAGAAGAGGACGACGAGGAAAGTGATGAAGATGATTCGCAAACTGAAAATGATTGACTTGTAATGTTGTAACATCACGGGAAAAATGTAGTAACATTTTAGAACTTGGTGTTTATTGATGTGTTTTTGCACATCCGTTCATATATATATATAGTGCCGATGATTCTTGATGCCAAATTATTGTTTTTAACGTGTTAATGTCTTTGTAATTTATCTATATGAAGTCAGATATGGATAGGATACGGGCTATTCGTGGCCGGGCTGGACGCCGAGCTGCTTCCTCCCCGGTGGGTCCCACCTCGTCATTGCCTACTGATGACGAGGCACAGAGTGATCGCGGACAGCAAATGGGGCCCCAGGCCCAGGCCCAGCTCCAGCCCCAGCTGTCACCCCAGCCCGACGCAGATTCATTCCACACGTTCGTGCATTCTCCATCTTCTGTGGGTTCTACCTCAGGTATAGTTGATAACGGTGTTTAGTACATTTTCGCTAGCCTTATATTTAAAGTATATTTGAACTGTATTAATGTCTGTGTTTTGTAGGATCTCGACGAGGCCGTGGTCCGACACGCGGGGTACGCATCGACCCCCAGCGTAAACAGAGAGTTACGCTCACGCAGGAGGGCCTGTAAGTACTAAAAATATCACCTCATGCCTTATATTTAAAATTTTGGGGTGTTAATTTATATTTGAACTGTATTAATTTATTTATTTACTTCTTTGGCAGGATCCTGGAGAATCAGGCGAGGACGAAGATCGGCGTTCTTGTGAAGGGCCGATTCTTCGAGCCACGCCTGTACTGGAAGGACTGGGATGCCGCTGCGAGGGAGGCCTTATGGGAGGAGTGGCTGGTACGGTGAAGTATTTTTTTCAGCGTTAGTAAATGTTTAATTACAGTTTGTTTTTTGTTGTTAATTTGTGTTATTGAATGCCTTACAGGAGGGGTTCACGTTTGACACGCCTCAGCAGCAGGTACTGGGGCAGCAGGCTTTCTTTGCCTACATCGGCAAGAATTACCGCCGATGGCTCCACGATGCATGGGACCGGGCGAAGAAGATGCTGCCCGAGGGTGCCCCGATGACGGACATGACGAGATATCCCCCACATTGGATATCTCACCGTGTATGGGGGGAGATGATAGATCGGTGGGCTGCGGATCCAGGCTGGGACGCCAAGAGTAAGAGCGGGGCCGAGAACAGACAGAACAGAGATCCGACGCACACGGGGGGGTCGGTGCCACACGACATCGTCCGACACATGAACGCGGTCGAGCACCCGGATCTGGAGGAGGATGAGGTCATAGCTCTGACCTATAGTCAGACGCACGTGCGGAAGAAGGACAAGGACGAGGCGTACCGGGCGGGCGACTATATTTCATATATTGCCCGGCGGATCGATGTGAGTCAATTTATTTAAGTTGTTAATGTTTTATCTTTCTATCCTCAATGTCCGTTTCGTTAATTAATGCCATAACATATCGTTAAACCACTATTTTTGCAGGCCTCGTATGAACAACTAAGGGGGTCCGAGCAGCAGTCCGGACAGCCATCAGCGTCCACTAGTACGGCTGCGAGTACTGGGGGATTGAAGCGATGGCTGGATACGCCGGAGGTCGTGAATCGGCCGAAAGGCCGCATACGCGGCCTACCTAGCACGACTGCTCGTGCCGTGATAGGAGCGTCCTCACCCCCTGCTGCCCCTCCATAGACACCGGCTCCTCGTCGTTAGTTGGACGACGAGGAGATCCAGCGCATTGCTACAGTGGTGGTGTGGATGATCAGGGAGCAGGGCACTACTGGACAGGCCGAGCCGGCCCCGGATCAGCATCCAGATCCGGGACTCGGCAACCCTGATGAGCCCCTGCCGGTGCCCGTTCATAGCTTCCCCCCCCCCCGCCCCCCGCGCCCGGCTTGTACTCTACTCCCCTCCCCTAACCGGCTGTATCTGGTTCCCGGCTTGTACATATGAGTCTTTTTTATAATAAATATTTTTTATGATTAATTATATATATTTCTTTTTGTATTGATTATTGCGCGTTGTTATTGAGAAATGAAAATTGTATTACAGGTCAGGAAAATTGAAAAACAAAGAAAATCCAAAAACAAATTGACTTTTGGCGACGGATTAATTCTGTCGCTAAAAGTATTCCTATAATCAGTTAATTAGCGACGGAATATTCCGTCGCTAAATAAGCTTTTTAGCGACGGAATATTTCGCTGCTAAATTTGACAAAAAAGAAAATGAATTAAAATTCTAAAAATATAATTAGCGACGGACTATCCGTCGCTAATTAAAAATAAATCCGTGGCGAAAATTACATATTTAGCGACGGATTTCAAAATTCCGTCGCTAAACAATTAGTGACGAGCTTTTATACGAGGGACTTTTAGCGACGGTGAATCCGTCGCTAATGCTTTTATCGACGAATTTTAGGCTTTTAGCGACAGATTTTCCCGTCGCTAAAAGCCTTTTAGCGACAGATTTTCCCGTCGCTAAAAGCCTGTTTTCTTGTAATGCAATTCCATCATCATCCTCAGTATTTTTGGATGGCTGCACAATCATAAAAAAGATAAATTTAACTAACAATTACTAAAAATTCACATCATACATGATATGGTGAAGAATTATGAATCATATATGCCCGCACATAATCTAATTAGACTACACTTAAGTCATTATCTAAGCAAGCTCACCATTTCCATTATCACGGTGATAGAACCCACCAAAAACCCGTTCCACGCACACATACACACACATACATGAATATGTACCTCAGCCTGATGTCCCTCCACACGACGTGCCTCTGGTTTCTTATGTTTTTTGCATAAATTCTTCAAAAAAAGCTACGCAGTTGTGGTTCCAGGGATCGCGCATATCCTTAGTCGCATTTTGTGTGGCTGTGATCCGTCTCGATGATCCTCCCATGCTGCTCAATCTCGACCGTGGTGGGGTCCGCGTGTTCCAAGACCAACTGCACGTCCCTTCTTGTCAAGGACTAAAGCATAACAATTCACCAAGCCCTCCAAAGTTATTAAGCTTTTTCAAGAAACAAAGAAGGGTATGTCAGTTCTTTTGTCTAATTCCTACTGATGCAAGTAAGTAGTGATTTCTTCCTTAAACCAACTTTCCTACGTGGGGTTTCTGGCTCTTTACGCTTAGCTTTGTTAATTGTTCTGTTTCTTTCATGTGTATTCAAGAAACTAAGGTCTAATGGAAATGAGGGTGCAAAGAGATGTCTTAGGGACAATGGGTTCTTGTATTATACGCAAACCTCATTTTGTTGTTTCGGGTTGTCAATCTTTCACTCCAAGAAAACAGGTTTTCAGTGACGGAAATTTCCTTCACTAAAAAAGTTATTTCCGTCACAAAAAGTATTAGCGACGGAAAATTCCATCACACAATTCCGTCGCGTAAAACCTCGTCACTAAAAAGTTAGTGACGGAATTAACGATTCCGTCACTAACTTTAGTGACGGAATGGAGACATTTAGTGACGGAAAATTTCCGTCACTAAAGGTATTTTAAATTTTGAATATTTTTTAAAAATTTCGTATAAAATAATTGGTGACGGAAAATTCCGTCACTAAAAATAATTGGTGACGGAAAATTCCGTCACATGAAATACGTCACTAAAATAAATGGTGACGGAAAAATTCTGTCACTAAAGGTATCATAATCGTCGCTAAAATTAGAAAAGAAAAGAAGTATAGTTCCGCCTCTTTTTTTTGAAATCCCATTTTTTTCTCAAACCTGTATACAACAAATCCATCAAGTCATCAAGCACACAAAATCCGTACTAAATCAATCTCCACAAAATCCATTAACACAATATCCATTACCATATCAACCTCCACAATTTCCATCAACACAAACTCCACAAAAACATTAAAAGAAACTCCACAAGTCCACATACACAGATAATACCAGGTCCAACACAAATCCTAAACTATCATATAGTAGCAATCATCCTTGAACATGAAAGTAAGTTGATGTTTGAATCTTTCAAATTAAAGAGAAGGGATTAGTTGGTCACTCAATTTCCGTCCTCATTAAGGTCATACTCCTCCTTGGTATCCGAACCATCATTGCCATCATCATCCTCAGTAGTTCTGGATGGCTGCACAATGATATAAAATATAAATTTAACTAACAATTACAAAAAATTCACATCATACATGATATGGTGAAGAATCAAGAATCATATATGCCCGCACATAATCTAATTAGACTACACTTAAGTCATTATCTAAGCAACCTCACCATTTCCATTACCACGGAGATAGAACCAACCCAAAATCACTTTCAAGAACACATACACACACATACATGAATATGTACCTCAGATTGATGTCCCTCCACATGACGTGCCTCTGGTTCCTTATGTTTTTTGCATAAATTCTTTAAACAAGCTACACAGTTGTGGCTTCTAGTGATCGGGCATATCCTCAGTCGCATTTGGTGTGGTTGTGATCCGTCTAGATGATCCTCCCATGCTGCTCAACCTCGACCGTGGTGGTGGTCCGCGTGTTCCAAGACCAACTGCACGTCTCTTCTTGTCAAGGACTAAAACATAACAATTAACCAAACACTCCAAAGTTATTAAGCTTTATCAACAAAAAAAGAAGGGTATGTCAGTTCTTTTTTCTAATTCCTACTCACCGATGCAAGTAAGTAGTGATTTCTTCCTTCAACCAACTTTCCTACGCGGGTTTGCTGGCTCATTACGTTTATTTGTGTTAATTGTTCTATTTCTTTCATGTGTATTCACGAAACTAAAGGCTAATGGAAATGAGGGTGCGAAGAGAAGTCATAGGGACAATGGGTTTTTGTACTATAAGCAGACCTTATTTAGTTGTATCGGGTTATCAATCTTTCACTACAAGAAAACAGGTTTTTAGGGACGGAAATTTCCATCACTAAAAAAGCAATTTCCGTCACAAAAAGTTTTAGTGACGGAAAATTCCGTCATACGATTCCGTCGCGTAAAACCTCGTCACTAAAAAGTTAGTGACGGAACTAACGATTCCGTCACTAACTTTAGTGACAGAATGGAGACATTTAGTGACGGAATATTTCCGTCACTAAAGGTATTTTATATTTCGAATATATTTTTTTAAATTTCGTATAAAATAATTGGTGACGGAAAATTCCGTCCCTAAAAATAATTGGTGACGGAAAATTCCGTCACATGAAATACGTCACAAAAATAAATGGTGACGGAAAAATCCCCTCACCAAAGATATTTTATCAAAGTTTTATGCTTTTAGCTACAAATCATAATCGTCGCTAAAATTATAAAACAAAAGAACTATAGTTCCGCCTCTTTTTGTCAAATCCCATTTTTTTCTCAGACCTGTATACAACAAATCCATCAAGTCATCAAGCACACAAAATCCATTAACACAATATCCATTACCATATCAACCTCCACAATTTCCATCAACACAAACTCCACAAAAACATTAAAACAAACTCCACAAGTCCACAAACACATAAAATACCAAGTCCAACACAAATCCTAGAATATCATATAGTAGCGATCATCCTTGAACATGAAAGTAAGTTGATGTTTTAACATTTCAAATTAAAGAGAAGGGATTAGTTGGTCACTCAATTTCTGTCCTGATTAAGGTCATACTCCTCCTTGGCATCCGAACCATCATTGCCATCATCATCCTCAGTATTTCTGGATGGCTGCACAATGATATAAAAGATAAATTTAACTAACAATTACAAAAAATTCACATCATACATGATATGGTGAAGAATCATGAATCATATATGGCCGCACATAATCTAATTAGACTACACTTAATTCATTATCTAAGCAACCTCACCATTTCCATTACCACGGTGATAGAACCCACCCAAAATCACTTCCACGCACACATACACACACATACATGAATATGTACCTCGGCCTGATGTCCCTCCACATGACGTGCCTCTGGTTCCTTATGTTTTTTGCATAAATTCTTCAAACAAGCTACACAGTTGTGGCTTCTAGTGATCGGGCATATCCTCGGTCGCATTTTGTGTGGCTGTGATCCGTCTAGATGATCCTCCCATGTTGCTCAACCTCGACCGTGGTGGTGGTCCGCGTGTTCCAAGACCAACTGCACGTCCTTTCTTGTCAAGGACTAAAACATAACAATTCACCAGACCCTCCAAAGTTATTAAGCTTTTTCAAGAAACAAAGAAGGTTATGTCAGTTCTTTTTTCTAATTCCTACTCACCGATGCAAGTAAGTAGTGATTTCTTCCTTAAACCAACTTTCCTACGCGGGTTTTCTGGCTCATTACGTTTAGTTGTGTTAATTGTTCTATTTCTTTCATGTGTATTCAAGAAACTAAAGGCTAATGGAAATGAGGGTGCGAAGAGAAGTCATAGGGACAATGGGTTCTTGTATCATAAGCAGACCTTATTTTGTTGTTTCGGGTTGTCAATCTTTCACTACAAGAAAACAGGTTTTTAGTGATGGAAATTTCCATCAATAAAAAAGCAATTTCCGTCACAAAAAGTTTTAGTGACGGAAAATTCCGTCACACGATTCCGTCGCGTAAAACCTCGTCACTAAAAAGTTAGTGACGGAATTAACGATTCCATCACTAACTTTAGTGACGGAATGGAGACATTTAGTGACGGGAAATTTCCATCACTAAAGGTATTTTATATTTCGAATATTTTTTTTTAAATTTCGTATAAAATAATTGGTGACGGAACATTCCGTCACATAAATACGTCACTAAAATAAATGGTGACGGAAAAATTCCCTTACTAAAGGTATTTTATCAAAGTTTTATGCTTTTAGCTGCAAATCATAATCGTCGCTAAAATTATAAAACAAAAGAAGTATAGTTTCGCCTCTTTTTTTCAAATCCCATTTTTTTCTCAGACCTGTATACAACAAATCCATCAAGTCATCAAGCACGCAAAATACATTACTAAATCAATCTCCACAAAATCCATTAATACAATAGCCATTACCATATCAACCCCCACAATTTCCATCAACACATACCCCCCAACACCACTAACACAACCCCCACACGTCCACAAACACATAACATACCAAGTCCAACACAAATCCTAAAGTATCATATATTAGCGATCATCCTTGAACATGAAAGTACCCACCCAAAATCCCTTCCACGCACACATACATGAATATGTACCTCAGCCTGATGTCCCTCCACATGATGTGCCTTTGGTTCCTTATGTTTTTTGCATAAATTCTTCAAACAAGCTTCGCAATTGTGGCTTCCAGTGATCGGGCATATCCTCAGTCACATTTTGTGTGGTTGTGATCCGTTTAGATGATCCTCCCATGCTGCTCAACCTCGACCGTGGTGGTGGTCCGTGTGATCCAAGACCAACTGCACGTCCTTTCTTGTCAAGGACGAAAAAATAACAATTCACCAAACCCTCCAAAGTTATTAAGCTTTTTCAAGAAATAAAGAAGGGTATGTTAGTCCTTTTGTCTAATTCTTACACACTGATGCAAGTAAGTAGTGATTTCTTCCTATGGGCTAATGGAAATGAGGGTGCGAAGAGAAGTCTTAGGGACAAAGGGTTCTTGTATTATAAGCATACCTTATTTTGTTGTTTCGGGTTGTCAATCTTTCACTACAAGAAAACAGGTTTTTAATGACGGAAATTTCCATCACTAAAAAAGCAATTTCCGTCACAAAAAATTTTAGTGACGGAAAATTCCGTCACACGATTCCGTCGCGTAAAACCTCATCACTAAAAAGTTAGTGACGGAACTAACGATTCTGTCACTAACTTTGGTGACGGAAGGGAGACATTTAGTGACGGAAAACTTCTGTCGCTAATGGTATTTTATATTTCAAAAATGTTTTTTTAAATTTCGTATAAAATAATTGGTGACGGAAACTTTCGTCACATAAATACGTCCCTAAAAATAATTGGTGACGGAAAATTCCGTCACATGAAATATGTCATTAAAATAAGTGGTGACGGAAAAATTCCGTCACTAAAGGCATTTTATCAATGTTTTATGCTTTTAGCAACAAATCATAATCGTCGCTAAAATTATAAAAAAAAAGTATAATTCCGCCTCTTTTTTTCAAATCTCATTTTTTTCTCAAACCTGTATACAACAAATCTATCAAGTCATCAAGCACGCAAAATACATTACTACATCAATCTCCACAAAATCCATTAACACAATATCCATTTCCATATCAACCTCCACAATTTCCATCAATACAAACTCCACAAAACTTTTAACACAAACTCCACAAGTCCACAAACACATAAAATACCAAGTCCAACACAAATCCTAAACTATCATATAGTAGCAATCATCCTTGAACATGAAAGTAAGTTGATGTTTGAATATTTCAAATTAAAGAGAAGGGATTAGTTGGTCACTCAATTTCCGTCCTCATTAAGGTCATACTCCTCATTGGCATCCAAACCATCATTGCCATCATCATCCTTAGTATTTCTAGATGGCTGCACAATCATATAAAAGATAAATTTAACTAACAATTACTAAAAATTCACATCATAAATGATATGGTGAAGAATCATGAATCATATATGCTCGCACATAATCTAATTAGACTACACTTAAGTCATTATCTAAGCAAGCTCACTATTTCCATTACCACGGTGATAGAACCCACCCAAAATCCCTTCCACGCACACATACACACACATACATGAATATGTACATCAGGCTGATGTCCCTCCACATGACGTGTCTCTGCTTCCTCATGTTTTTGCATAAATTCTTCAAACAAGCTACGCAGTTGTGGCTTCCAGTGATCGGGCATATCCTCAGTCACATTTTGTGTGGTTGTGATTCGTCTAGATGATCCTCCCATGCTGCTCAACCTCGACCGTGGTGGTGGTCCGCGTGTTCCAAGACCAACTGCACGTCTCTTCTTGTCAAGGACTAAAACATAACAATTCACCAAACACTCCAAAGTTGTTAAGCTTTTTCAAGAAACAAAGAAGGGTATGTCAGTTCTTTTGTCTAATTCCTACACACTGATGCAAGTAAGTAGTGATTTCTTCCTTAAACCAACTTTCCTACGCGGGTTTTCTGGCTCATTACATTTAGTTTTGTTCTGTTTCTTTCATGTGTATTCAAGAAACTAAGGGCTAATGGCAATGAGGGTGCAAAGATAAGTCTTAGGGACAATGGGTTTTTGTACTATAAGCAGACCTTATTTTGTTGTTTCGGGTTGTCAATCTCTAAGTTGCAACCTTATTTGAGTACCCGATGTGGGATATAAATACAAGACATTTATCAACACAAAGACCTAGCTAGTCTCTTGGATTGTATATATAGAGAAATTTGGAGTTGTCCTGGTTACAATGTTGTAGATCAGGGTGTTACACGCGTGAATCTCATGAAATGTTAAAAGTCACAATGGGCGAGATGTGCACATGTAAGTAATAACGTAACACGTGTAATTAAACTCTAATCACAAGCACTAATTCGTTACACCCACAAACTTGTCGGGGATCGAAGTACTTATGGCTAAATCAACTACAACCTCGTGGAAATATACGGTCAGGAGCAGTTCTCTACGTAAGTTTATGTTTATTCAAAGCTGAGAAAGTTTATCGTGCACTTGTACCACTCACTCTATGCTTTATACCAAATTAGAATAGCAACGGTTCTCAATCTTTTCAAGTAACTAAATTTTAAGTTTCTTAATGTTAGTCAGTTAGACCCTGACTGCTGGTTAGGCAAGTAATTGACTTTAAAGTAGACGGTCATGAATACGTACATGAATAATACACAGGTAATAAACATTAACGGGAACTGCTACCTTCATAAAGTAGATTTTGCAAATTCTAAAAGAAAAGGAAGAACAAGTTCATTCCCAAGCATAGGAATCAAAATTAGCATATTCTTGGAAAAACCTATAGGTGTTAATGTAATATTTCTCCAACAATATGCTAATTGATGCCTATAATAAGGTAGTGAATTCCAATGATGTTAAGAACTAAGATGTAGAACAATATACAGTGAATTGTAACAATAATGTACAAATTTACCGGTAAGCATCAACACAGACACATATAAGGTGATGTGCAGCCAAATAATAACCGCAATGACAAAAGTGATGTTCTGACATAAGAGTACATGCATGATTCCATATGATTCAAATGTACGCAACATGATCTTCACTGGCAACATCACTTCTGTTGTGGCCAAAAATTGACCAGGACCGAACGAGAGTCGGTTATGACCAAACGAGCACGCGAGCAGACCTGCAAAACACACCACGCGCAAACGCTGACGCGCCGGCACCCCGGAAAGGGGCTCGGGCGGGGAGTCTCCGATGCTTAAGGCAGTAAGCTATTTTGAGAGAATATCTGAATATATTAGATAATCAGAACTTACCCTTTTCTATCTTTTTCACTTCCATTTTATAGGAATGTCTTAAAGGGCCCCTCATTTAATGGGGAGTTAACAAAATTCATGGGTGATTATTGCCCATAATGGGAGAGTGGGAGAGTGAGTAAATGCCACTTCCCACCTCTCCAAGAGTCATGGGGCGGTTTCGAAACTCTCTGGTGGTGACACGTGTCGCTCTCTCACGGGTGTATATTTTTACCCATATCATTTGCCCCCCATTCCATGTTCTTTTTGAGAAAGAATGTGGAAGTAGGATAATTGAATTAGCAACGAATTTCAGATTTTATTAAGGGATGCTCCGCGTTAGGAATTTAAACCAAAAGTGATATATCTCTCTCATTGGTGGAATGCAGAAACTTTTGGTTTGGCAAAGGCGGGCTTGTCTACCCGGCCTGCCGAATACAGGCTTAAAAGGGCTCGCCTATTCGATTGGCAGTGTAAAGGCCTTAAACGTGCTCGCCTACTCGGCTAGCTGAGTAAAGAGCATGGATGTAGTCTTTTGCTTAGGTGGTCGAGTAGAGTCTTAAAGGAGCTTATCTGCTGGGCTACGCGAGCAGAGCATGGATGTAGTTTCAAAGGGCTCGCCTACTCGATTTGCACAATAGAGGCCTGAAACGTGCTCGTCTACTTGGTTAGCTAAGTAGAGAGCATGGATGTAGTCTTCTGCTTAGCTGGTCGAGTAGAGTCTTAAAAGAGTTCATCTACTGGGTTGCGCAAACAGAGAGACAGACTAATGTGCTAGTCACCTCGGCCTAACGAGCAGAGGCTTAGGAGACTCTGAAGGCACTCGTTTGCTCGACTTGGCGAGATGACTCTAATGTGTTCGTCTGCTCAACCTAGCGAGCAGAGGCTTAGAGGTTCTAAAGGCGCTCGTTTGCTCGCTTGGCGAGCAGAGAGACTGAGACTAATGTGCTCGCCTGCTCAGCCTGGCAAGCAGAGACTTAGATGTTCTAAAGGCGCTCGTGTGCTCGCTTTCGCCAGCACATAGATTGACCTTGGAGGGAGCTTGTATACTCGACTAGAGGAGTATAAGCAGAGAGGTCTAATGTGCTCGTCTGCTCCGCTTTGCGAGTAGAGGCTTAGACCTCGAATGGAGTTTGCCTCCTCGATTGGGCGAGTAGAGGCAAAAAGGGTCTAATGTGCTTGTCTGCTTGGCTAGAGCAGATGTATGGGTCTAATGCGCTTGTCTGCTTGGCAGAGGCTAAAACCAACGGAGCTCGTCTACTCGACTAGAGGCATTGGTCTATTACGCTTATCTACTCGGCAGAGGCTAAGACCAAAAGAGCTCATCTACTCGACTAGAGGCATTGGTATGGGTCTGTGCGCTCGTCTGCTCGGCAGAGGCTAAGACCAAATGCGATCGTCTACTCAGTTGGAGTAGAAGCATAGGTCTGTGTGCTCGTATGCTTAGTAAGAGTAGAGGCATGGGTCTGTGCGCTCGTCTGTTCGGCAGAGGCTAAGACCAAATGCGCTCGTCTACTCAGTTAGAGCAGAGGCATAGGTCTGTGGGCTCGTCTGCTCGGCAGAGGCTAAGACCAAAGGTGCTCGTTTACTCAGCTAGAGTAGAGGCATGGGTCTGTGCGCTCGTCTGCTCGGCAGAGGCTAAGACCAAAGGTGCTCGTTTACTCAGCTAGAGTAGAGGCATGGGTCTGTGCGCTCGTCTGCTCAGTAGAGACTAAGACCAAAGGCGCTCGTCTACTCAGCTAGAGGAGAGGCATGGGTCTGTGCGCTCGTCTGCTCGACAGAGGCTAAGACCAAAAACGCTCGTCTACTCAGCTAGAGTAGATGCATGGGTTTGTACCCTCATCTGCTCGGCAGAGGCTAAGACCAAATACGTTCGTCTACTCAGCTAGAGCAGAGGCATGGGTCTGTGCGCTCGTCTGCTCGACAGAGGCTAAGACCAAATACGCTCGTCTACTCAGCTAGAGTAGAGGCATGGGTCTGTGCGCTCGTCTGCTCGACAGAGGCTAAGACCAAAGGCGCTCGTCTACTCAGCTAGAGTAGATGCATGGGTCTGTGCGCTCGTCTACTCGACAGAGTCTAAGACCAAATACACTCGTCTACTCAGCTAGAGTAGAGGCACGGGTCTGTGCGCTCGTCTGCTCGGCAGAGGCTAAGACCAAATGCATTCATCTACTCAGCTAGAGCAGAGGCGTGGGTCTGTGCGCGCGTCTGCTCGGCAGAGGCTAAGACCAAAGGTGCTCGTCTACTCGACTTCCCGAGTTGAGGCTTCGACTTCGAGTGGAGCTCATTTACTCGGCTGGGTGAGTAGAGGCAAAGCCTTTATAGAGGATTCAAGTGAAGTAGCGTGTCCACTCGATTTTCTGAAAGTTTCTATCAAGGGGTACAAGGGTAAAATTATCCCCTTATTGTGGTGATTGATTGTCGCCACGTGTTGATTGTCCCAACAGTCATGAGATTATGGCTATTCGTTACAATGATATCTTTATATAAAGAGAACTTTATTTTATTTTGAGCAAGATAGACTTCGAGAGGCCTAAAAGAGCTTGCCAGCTCGGATTGGCGGGATAAGAGTCCATTTAGAGTTCTTTAGCTCAGTCCGGTGAGCAGTGATCTAGGAATTCAAAGGATCTCTATTCTACGAGGCTTACGTGACTCCTCGAGAAAGGAGTGCTCAGCTGGGCCAAGGTTTAGGCGACTCTTTATAGAGATGAGCACTGATGCTCGGCTAGACCATCATAAATGTCCTCAGTGAAGGAGTACTGGATGATGACTGACACTGTGATGCTGAGCTTCTCAAGGTTTCGGTCATAAGAGTGGCTAGAGCTCGGTTGAAGCACTTAAGAGTGAGCCTCGTAATATATCTTAGGTCATTATAACGATCAATGGTCTTGGTCTTCCTGGTGATGGAAATGGCGAGAATATTTATGTGAAGAGGAGTACAGGTTCCATGGGGAAGTGGTCATCGTCTTATATATATATGTAGCCCCCTTGACTAAGGAGGAATAGATGCAATGATGACTGCTTAGTCATTATGTGTAGGGTTTACTTACAAAACTTTAGGTACATAGCCTGTCGACCTAGATAGACGAACATGTAAAGCTAGATGATCATAGCTTGTTTGCATGGCTGAACGAGAAAATAAAGCTATGAGACCATGATCTGTTGAGCTAGTGTAAGGTAAAAACGTCACCAGATGAGCAATAAAAATGCTTTCATATGCTGTCGATATGCTGGGCGGGGATGTACAATAAACTTTTGGCAAGTCTGGTAAGTAAGGCCATTGACTTGCCAGTTGCAAAGGCACGAGCTATTCGAGCTACCAAATGTACGAGCGATGTTATCAGTGTATGCATGCAATTCTCTTAGAACTACCAGATTACTGGTAACCTGTGTCTCTCTACTGCGAAAGTCAGCTTGTTACGCCAAGCCAACATGATGCTACAGCTGAAGCTTTATGTGTAACTAAAGCCACAAAGGGCTGTGAACTTGTGTTTCACTTTATGAAATGGTTTGCAATACATACTTTTTTTTTAGTCTCGCGAAAATATAGCAAGAGAGCGCATGAGCTGATAAAGGCAACTACAATTTAGCACTAAACTGGTAGTAATCATACGCTGTGACGCCATTATTACCCTGTCGGTTAGACAAGTAAGATGTGTCGTATTGCATGACACAAGTGAGGCATAATAGATAATTATGAGCATTTTTGCCAATTGAAGCAATTGGGCGATGCTAGACCAAAAAATAAATAGGTCTAGGCTAAAGTATTTAAGCAATATGCAGGCATATGTTAAGCGCGCCGACACTTAAAAAATCATAGCCATTGTGTATTATGTCATGTACAAAAAAGTCTGTGTATACAAGTTTTAGTGACAAATATGGCCATTCATGTGCAGGCTAATATGCATAGATAAATCACGTTATGAGATTTAAATAAATCTTGATTGTGGGCAAGGACCAGAAATATGCAAAATTATGGGGTTAAAACATAATTGCTTAAGAAGGAAAGAGTGCATCTGACCAGTTTTTCTTTCACAAAAGGGACCAGCGTTGGTGTCGCCACACCATCATTAGAGCCAGCTTTTGCCGAACAGTCAATAGACGTTACCATCAATGAATTCAGATCTGGTCGCTTCTCCTTGGGGACATCGATTCCAGATGAAGGCCGTGATTTTGATGATCACCCCGGCGGAGGCTTGGATTGAACGACGACGGCCGGCAGACTTCGGCTGTGGTGGCGATGCCTATTGCGCCATTCGGGCTTTTGCTGATGAGATAGTGGCCGATGAAGTTCATGTGGTTGTGGCGGCGACCACGTCGCGAATCCGGTGCAGCCCATAGAGTACGTAGCCGGTCATGGTGGTCCAACAACGTTGCTTGGCGCGATGTCGCGAATTGGGGCGGCGCAACGACGGGGGTTGGTTTAGCGATTTGGGGACGTGATCATTGATCGTAGCGGGCATTCGGTAGTGATGCTACTGCTAGCCGTGACGGTGGGGCGTAGGCTGGAGCGGTGGTGGTACGTGATTGCCGAGACTGTGCTTGGCGACAATGGCCACCGATGGTCCTTCAGGTGATGCAGCAGTGGCGCAGTCGCGGTAGGTGGTTCGCGATTGGTGTAGATTGCGAGGCTATTGTCGTCTCTCTCCCTTTCTCTCTCATTTTTTTTTGTTGCTACGGCAGCTGTGCAATAGCTGTGTAAGGGGAGGAGATACCCACCGATGACTATTGTGGGTGGAGGCATTAATTGAGGTAGGGGCAATAGGAGAAGGATGAGTTGCCTGCGGTAGCTCCTTGGTGTAGCGACTCCAGCGGCACAACTATTTTTTTGTGAATCTCATTTTTGTGGTGGATGTTTGATAGTGAAGGCACTAAGGCAGCCCGCATTTTGGTGATGTGGCTGCGATTTTGATGGCAGGCGCTGGGCGGCGGTAGCGCTGTTGACAATCAAAGATTGTACACTGACCGCCGTGTGAGCCACTATGTAGCGCTGGTGCTACAGATGTTAGCTGGCCATTGTGCCCGTCGGTGCTGCAGATGATTCTTCTGCTGGTGAACTCCTTTTCTTTTCTTTTTTGTGTTACAACGATGAGCCATCTTGATTGCTGCAGTTCGTGCAGTTGGTTGATGCGTTGGACATAATGGAATTGGCAGTGAGTTGGGTTGTCCGGAGTGGTGTTGGAAACTCGCTGCTCTGTTTCAACGGAGGCGATTTGTTGAGATTGTGATCGGCGACTGTGGTTGCTGTCATGTTGCCGGCGCCTAGCAAATTTGTGACGGTCGCGGGTCTTCGATAGGCGATGCCGCGACGGCGTTGCCGCTGCTGGTCTGTGATTGGCGGCAGGCTTTTAGACGCTACGGCTGACCCCTGTTCGTAATTGGTCATGGCACTGCGGCATCACCGGCGGTGGTCTTGGCGATGCCGGATGTCTGAAAGTGGTGTTGAGGCGAGGGGACGATATGCGGTGGTGTTGTCATGGCCGCAGATTGTGGGTTTAGTGGCTGACCGGTTCTGCCGTCAGCGGTCTTGCGGTGGAGCAAGCTGTTGTCACGGCGACGTATGTAGCCGGTCATGGTGATCCGCCGAAGTTGCTTGGCGGGTTGTCGCGGATTGGGAAGGTGCAACGACGGGGGTTAGACCGACGATTTGGTGACGTGGTCGTCGATCGTAGCTTGTGTTTGGCGGCAGTGGCACTGCCGCTGGCTGTGACGTTGGGGAGTGTGTCGGAGCGGTGGCGGTACCAGATTGTGAGACTGTGCTTGGCGAAAATAGCAATTGAGGGCGACAGACGGCAACGGTTCTTCTCCCGTCTCAGCTCTTTTTCTTCCTAGTTTTTTTTTTGTTTGTGTGTATTTGGTTGTTGCTACAGTAGCTCCGTGTAAGCTGTGTGAGCGGAGGAGATACCTACCCAGGACTGTTGTGGGTGGAGGAGTCAATCGAGACAGGCGCGACCGGAGAAGGACGCGTCGCCTGTATCTCCTTGGTGTCGTGGCTCTAGCAGCGCGGCTATTTTTTGTGGTTCAGGTTTTGTGGTGGCACCTTAATGGTCGAATTGATGACCCATAGTGGTGGACGACCAGTGACCGTTCATGTAGCAATGGCGGTGCTCTTGATTGCGGTGGAGTGTTGGTGTAGCGATGGCAGCCCGTAATTTGGCACCGACGATTTTGACGGTGTGAGCTGGGCAACAGCAACTTTGTTGACAACCAACGGCCGCCGGTGCTGCGAATGTTAGCTACCCATCGTCAGCCGCCGATGCTGTAGATGGTTTACACTTTGCTTCAAGATCTGCTTGGCTTGTCGGTCCCACGGATGGCGCCAAAATGTTGTGGCAAAAAATTGACCAGGAACGAGAGTCGGTTGGACCAAACGAGCACGCGAGCAGACCTGCAAAACACAACACGAGCAAACGGTGACGCGCCGGACCCCGGAGGGGCTCGGCGGAGAGTCTCCGATGCTAAGTCAGTAAGTCATTTTGAGAGAATAGCTGAGAATATTATAGATATTCAGAACTTACCCCCTTCTCCCTTTTTCACTTCCATTTTTATAGGAATGTCTTAAAGGGTCCTTCCCTTAATGGGGAGTTAATAAAATTCATGAGTGATTATTGCCCATAATGGGAGAGTGGGTAAATGCCACTTCCCACCTCTCCAAGAGTCATGGGACGGTTTCGAAACTCTTTGGTGGCGACACGTGTCGCTCTCCCACGGGTATATATTTTTACCCATATCAACTTCATTCTCTCGATTATCCTTTGCAAGGTGCCTGAGGTTTTGTTCTGAATGCGTTATTGTCATAGCTATCAAAACCAAACTAGACTAGTGAATGACAACAACGTACAATAAAGGTGGATTTAAGCAATAATGGGCGGACAAAGATGAAGAATTTGGGCAATAAAGTGCTGTTTTTTGGCCAGAATTGCTTTCCTCTTTGTTGAGGCCGGTGACTAGGGATGGCAATTTAAATCCGTCGCGAGGGATATCCGCCCCGCCCCGATCCTATAGGAGCGGGTTTTCTTGACTTTGACCGGGTTACGGGGCGGGTATGGTATATAAAATTTAAACCCGCAGCGGGTACGGGTCGGGTTTGGTATTTAGGCTAACCGCCCTGCGCCCCACCCCGCCCCACTGTCTTATATATAATTAGTTTTTATCCTAACCCTAGATCTAGGCGATCTCGACCATCCATCTTATAGTATATATAATGGATAAAGCCTCTTATCTTTCTCTTGCCTCTCAGCTCTGCCGCCCCTTCTCTCAAACTCACTTCTCTCTCTTCATCAAGTGCTTGATATCATAAAGAGTCAAAGAACTTGGCCGGTCCACTTTGGCAGCCGCTCCCTCCATCACTTTTTCTTCTTATTCACGTCGATAACTCTTCCCTAATGATTCTTTGTAGAATGGCACCATCAGGAATGGTATTAAAATGGCAGGTTTCTTCGTCTTTTCTCTTTGTATCTCCTCATAGAAGGCCAGTAATTCCTCTTGAATCGTCAAAATTTGTTCGTATATGACAAAGATGAAGTTGACTCTCTCTCTTTCTCTTGCCTCTCAGTTCTGCCGCCCCTTCTCTCAAACTCACTTCTCTCTCTGTTTTCTCAACGCAGCCCATCTTCTCTCAAACTCTCACTTCCGCTGCCTCTTCTCCACCGCCGGTCGTCGCTCACGGAGAATCTGAGATCGATGCGAAGGCCACCGTATCTTCTTCGACTCCATTGCCGACCGTCGCTCACCGAGAATCTGAGATCGATCCGAAGGCCACTGATCTTCTGCGACTCCACCGCCGGCCACACAGTCTGAGATTGATCCATGGCTTTGGCCTGGGGGAGCCTTCAGAGAAGGAGAAGAGTTTAAGAAGGGGTTTGGGTGGGGCGGGGCGGGGCGGGGATGGGTTTTCTAAAGAATGTTAGGGTCGGATGTGGTATTAAGGTTACAGAACCCGGCGCGGGGCGGGTGCGGGGCGGGGTGGGATTTCAGGGGTAGCGGGGCGGGTTCCGATTTTGGTAGATCCGCATCCGACCCGCCCCATTGCCATCCCTACCGGTGACGAATGCGTCAAAGGCTAATTGCATATATTCTGTTAACGATTGTGAGGGCAAGGATGACCGATAAGAGGAAGGAAGGACATGTGATCTATAACCAGCAAGATGGAAGTCTTACGCTCCGCCTCACCGGTGAATCCTATAGTCAAATCATCCCACCTAAGTGGGTTGCACCAAGCTTTTAAATTGCAAGGTCTGACTTCTCCTTATTGTGATTAGGGTAGACCCTACGCTAGAGATGTCAAAGGGCCGGGCTTGGGCCGGCCCAGCCCAAGCCCATCGGGCCTGCTGTCGGGCCGGGGCCGGGCCGGGCCTGCCGAAGGGAAACCTAGGCCCAGTCCAGGCCCTGGCCCTAGGCCCAATATCTAGGGCCGGGCCCGGGCCCAAATTTTTTTTTTCTTGTTATTCAATTTTAAATTCCATCTCTAGCCTCTAGGCAATATTCACAATTTAACGAACCTAATCTTTATCCTTTTATTTCATTATAAGTAATATACATATGTATGTATGTATATAATAATAATATTTGTTAGCCATTATATTTTTTATTATATGTTAAACATTTTCATACTCTTCTTGGTGAGCTTTATTAATAAAATCTTAACACATAACAATTTATATAGAAAAATAATAAATGTGTTCATAGGCCCTCCTCCTTTTATCCGGGCTTGGGACCGGCTGCTTGTAAACAAACAGGCGAAGTTACCTATTTTTTTATATATACGAAAAAATATATATCTTGCTTGTAAAAACATATTTTAAATATATGGAAAAAAAGTATATTTTGTGAACAAATTTATTCTTAAAACTTTAACAATCAAAATAATAATGCATGTCTATCCAAAATATCAGCAATCAAAGATCAAGAAATCTGCAACGTCAACCAAAAGGATCAAAAGAGGAAAATAAAAACAAATTACCTAATCATCCGGAAGTATTTCAATATCCGAGTCACTGCTCTTCCTATCATCAATCGGTTTATCTTGCTCGCGGTAATTCGCATCAAGATAATCCTTCCAACATACACATAGCTCGAGCGACTCGGGGTTAAGACGACTCCTCCTGTCATCCAAAACCCTCCCGCTTGCTGAAAATGACGACTCTGAAGCAACCGTGGAGGCTTGCACTGGCAGTACATCCCGTGCAATTTGGGATAAAGTTTTATACATGTTTTGATTTTGTTTCCAAAAATTTAACAAATTAAAATTAACCTGTTCTTGCCTTGATAAATCAGAATAATGATCAGTATTTGAATATACACCAATCTCATTAAAAGAGGAAAAATTATACGAACCTCCCGAATTAGAAGTACCTTCACCTGGTAGTTGTCTTGCTACTAGATGTTCAAAGCCTTGAAGGTATGGCGCATAATACCTCTCAGCAGTGGATGATGATGTAGCTCGCCCGCGCACGTCAGCAGAATTACGATAGAGGTTGAACAAGTCCTCAAACCTCTTGCTCACTTTTGCTGTGAGCAAGGTTGTGTCCTCTGCTGTGTAGTGCATTAATTTCGATATCTCTTGTATCGAGGCGTTCACGCCATGCAACTTTAACCTAGGATCTAAACAAGTAGCCACAGTAAAAATAGCAGGCAGTTTACTCCAATATTTATTAAATTTTTGATCCATCACTTGTACTATTTCCCTAAAGGGTCCTATATATCTCTATTTTGTTAACATTGTAGCCATCTTCAGAATTTCTATTACAGCGAGAGGAGAGGTGGGATAGTACGTACCAGACAATAAATTGGTAGACGTGTAGAATACCTCCAAAAATTCAGCTAGGTATGTGGCCATCTGCCATTCCTCTTGAGTTGGCAAGCCGGCTGGGAACTGGGTTAGTAGAAAATGCGTGTAGACTTCTCGGTATGCCAGAATGTGTAAAAGCATGTGGTATGTAGAGTTCCACCTGTGGACCACATCTGTAACTGCTCTCCTGCGAGGCATATTATATTGAACACACAACGTTTTAAATTGTTGTGTTCTCAAACTCGAGCCATTAACATACGCTGTCATACCCCTCAGTTTGAGCAGAATATCTCCTGCAGCAGCTAAACCATCTTGAACAATTAAATTAATAATGTGACAAACACAACGAACATGAAATACTTCACCATGAAGTACAGGTTGAAGCGTTTCCTTTAAAGCTGCAACAACAGCTTTATTATTAGAAGCATTATCAAAACTAACACTCATAATCTTATCCTTAATTTTAAATGTGTTGCATGCTTTTAATATAAGAGTAGCAATGTTCATTCCATCGTGCGGATAAGGGAAGTGCTCGAAAACGATGATTCTCTTGTGCATAACCCAATCTGCATCAATCCAATGAGCGGTCACACAAGAATAACTAACAAAAGTATAAGGAGATTGCCAAATATCAGAAGTAAGACTAACTTTACCGTCAAATTTATCGAAATAATCGATAAGGCGTGCTTTAGCAGCCTTGTACTGTCGGAGTGCATCGGATCTAGTTGTGTTTCTAGTAACCTTTTTGTACAAAGGTTGGACGTATGTGTTCATATATCTAGAGTACTTAGGATTATCGGCAAAAGAAAAAGGTTGTTCATCATGAATAATAAATTCAGCGAGACCGTCTCTTTGCTCTCGCTGATTATAAACAAATAACTTACCGTCAAAAGATAACTGCGTTTGGGTAGGTTCGACGTGGCCTTGTCGAGGTGCACACTGAGGGTAATGCCTGTTAAGATGTCCATTACCACTACCAGTCGAAAATAATTTAAGACAGTACTTACATCGAGCTTTTCGGGTGTCGTCCACCGTAACTACGTCGAAATGATTCCAACACTCGGCTTTCTTCTTTTTCCCCTTCTGGACTTCTGGCACGTTATCGGAGGCATTGCTCGGCCCTTCTTCATCATGACCAGGCATAGGGTTGAGATTATGCCACTGAGTAGTAGCTTCGCCAACCGAGCTGCGTCCTTGACTATAATGCGGGGGGTCTTCATCAGGCGTGTATTCAAAATCTGGAATTTTTTGATTGAACTCCCAATTGGCTTGAGTATCTATCATAGAGCCTGTACTCATTCGTCCACGAACGAATGGTTGTGTTGGTGCTTGGATTGGTGTTTGTGATGGCCGTGGCGCTGGCGCTTCTGCTGGTGGTGGTGCTTGCGATGATGATGATTTCTTTCGTGATGACGTTACACGCCTCATTTTCTTCAATATTCCAGCCATATTTCACGCTAAAATTTGTAAGAGTAACTAAATACACAAGTATAAGAGTAGTAATAAGAAATAACAATTAAAAGAATGAACGAGTAACAAATATTAGAGAGTTAGTAATTAAAAAGAATTTAGCAAGACTAGTAATTAATAAACAAGAGTACTAATTAGTAAATACTAGTAGTATTTCGCTAGAGTATTAAATGGAGAGGAATAGAGTGGCAAAGCTTGTTGTGAGAATAAGCTGAGAGTACGAAGATTGGTGTGAAAAATAAGAGAGAAACGGTGCGAATTTATAGAATTTAGAAAGTTCACAAACAACCAAGATACCCGTACAAACTATCCGTTTATAGTTTGTTGGGGAGGGTAAGAGTGTAAAGGAGTTGAAAAATATAGGTTAGACTAAAATACCCCCCAAACTAGCCGTTATATAGCTGTTGGGGGGGTAAAAGTGGAAGTTTGGAAAAGGGGGAGAAGAAAGGGGGGGAAAAGCAAAAGATTCAAAAAATGTGGGGCCGCAGCGGGCCAAAACGGGGCCAAAATCCGGGCCGCAGATCGGGCCAGGAAACCGGGCCAAAACCGGGCCAAGCCCGGGCCAAAACTGGGCCGAAACCGGGCCAAAACCGGGCCGGGCCGGGCCGTTTTTCCAGATTCTTCAGGCCTGGTCCAGGCCCAGGCCCCAGGCCCTATGTGTGCGGGCCTCTACTGTTCATCCACGGGGCCGGGCCAGCCCGGGCCAGAACCGGGCCGGGTCGGGCCAGCCCGCGGGCCGCCCGGCCCGTTTGACACCTCTACCCTACCCTAGTGTTGCTTTAGTCTTTGATTTCGTTTTTGGGGGGTTCATATATATATATATATATATATATATATATATATATTTTTTTTTTTTTTAAGTGTTTCAATTAAGTTAGGTTTAGCGACCAAATAGTCCGTCGCTAGAATTTTTAGCGATGAAATTATCCAGTCAAATTTTCTAATTTGTTTTGAGTTTTAGAGAGATAATTGAACACTAACCCTAATTTAATAATCTTATGTTTTTTGTCTTTCATTTCTCTCTGAGCTCTCACTGCCGCCCCCTCCCCCGGATATATGACCGCCGCCCCCTTCTTTTCTCTCGATCTCTCACCGTTGGCCCCTTCCCCCCGGCATCAAACTGGTCATCACGGCCAGCGCCGCCTCCACATGGGTTCTTGAAACTCCCTGCCACAGCTGCTATCCCATTGCTACTGCGGCTGCTTGCTGTTGTCGCTGCCTCCCTGCCGCCGCCCTTAATTTCTGCCCTTTCACAACTCTTGGTCGATCGAGGTGAGTATAGATGATATTGGTTTTATTTTTCCTAATCGCATTCTGTGTTATATCTTGATCTATACATCTTCAGCTGTGGCTGAAATTTTTTGCATTGTTCTTTCGGAGCACAATGGAAAGTTGACTGCAGGACTTCCAGTCCTACATATTTAGATCCTTTATCTGCCTGTTATAAATATACATGTGTAGATTCTTAATGTCAATTATTTGTGAGAAGAAAGTAGTTTTGCTCTCTGTTCTGATGAATGTGCCACTATTGTTTGTTGAGAAAGAATTACAATCTCACAATGCTGAGTGGGACTAAGAATAAGTAGGGCAAAAACGTAGTAGATGGTAACTTGCCTTTTTGTATTCCATTTATAGAATCGTCAGATGGGTACTGGAGGCTGTTACCAGAATTCTTCATAGCTACAATGAGCAAGAGTTGTGCCAGAAGATGCTGAAAGGACCTTCTGATTGAGCCAAAACTGGATTAGAAGTATAGAAACGAAGTAAACCTTTATAGGGTGTCGTCAGAACTAATTGGGGGCATTCGAGAATGAGGAATTGTCTGTATCACGTATTGAGGCTTTGATGCTAAGTGCGCTCTCTTTTTGGATAGAGCAGTCCTCCTCGAATTTCAGAAATAGTGCGATGTTTACAGATGGGTGATGTGAAAGTGTTGTGGTTTCTCCTCTTTAAGCTACTTATTAAATGAAGACTAAGCTTACAACATTTTTTTTTTGGTTCTAACCTTAAAAAGAGTGATGATAATCTGCGGTACTCGAGTGCGTTCGGGGAAAATACTAGAAATATAGAAGACCTTGTTCATCATATGCCAAAAATTATCATAGCTATACCAGTGATATCCCTCCCAGAAAGAACAATTGGCAAAGCTTGGCACTGTATCGCGTAGGTTTTTCATAGGCTTGTTTCGCAATAGCTTTCATGAGCTCCACAGAAAAAGCTGAGTTTTCTAATGTCTTAATTGGTCTTGGAACATCAAACCCTGAAACACGAATGGCTTCCTGTACTCAGCAACATCCTGCTCACTGATGCCTGGGGGATTACAGAAAACAGTTCACCCATAGACACGTTTAAACAACAATTTTAGACAAGAAAGTGGACTAAGCAACGACAATCACAAGACGTATAATTGCTAAAGAAAGAACAAAAAGTTACTGAATTTATAATTGATGATAACCTTTCGTATCCTCCACTCTTCCTTTGTGTGTGGGTGCGGTTGTGCGTTTTCCACTAAAGTAACCTGACATGTATGACAACTTATAGTGGATGTATACTAGATATGCGGACTAGATGATCTTTTTTCTCTATTGTTAGTTCCAACTGATGATAATTAAATATTGTAAAAACATCACGATCAGCACATATTATTTATGACTTTAAACTACTCTATACCTGTAAACTACTCTTTACCTGAATTAGCATTCTCCTATACCATGTAAATTACTCTATACCTGTAAGCCTTACCAAGGAAGACAAGAACAAGCATACTTATTCACTTCCCTACTTACTAGCAAGCCAGCCCAGTTTTTCTTCACATAGAACAAGCATACTTATTCCATCCTCAACAAGCAGCCCAAATTAAGCCATATGGGTTCCACCCCCTTATCTCCGGTATGCTTTACTCAGCATTCACTCACAAAAAGGGTAAAGGAAATCCTTTTATTTTTGGATATGTTCAAAACATCTCACTACATGCTTTCTCATTTCTCCTGAATTGGTTTCTTTACCCAGCATACTTCCACATACCTTATTACATGATTTATCCAAATTGATAAAAACATATGAAGATCCCTCTCTTTTTTTCTTAGTTTCCTCATTACATGCCTCATAAAAAAGACAACGCTTCCATATTCCATCGCCTAGCTATAAAACCAATTGAAAATGATATACTTCAGGCTCATTTACTATTCCATTATCAACTACCTTGTTGTAGGGCTTCACAGTATATGCCTCATAAACTCCATCCTCTAGTCAATGCCTCTTTGAATATCTTTGAATAACTTGTCACTTTACTAGTAGGATGCACGTGTGATGCACGTGACATTAAGACGTGACAAAATAAGATTATATTATAAGAAAGTTATAACCCCTATATTTTTTAGAATATGGCAATCAATTTTCTATGGTTCATATATACATGTTAATTTAATTGAATTCAAAATTGTAAGTTGAAATTGAGATTCATATGCATAAGTTGCTCCAAAAATATTATGAATCTATCTAAAGAATGTTATCTTTTAACTACCTTTATCTCGCATAACTTTTATAAAACGCAAAATATGTAAGTCGATTTGATGTTAATGATAGTCTATATCCTATCATGGTCTTACCCGCCATTCTTTTGAAGTAAAAACAATTACTTTAGAAAAAAAGAGTAGTTAAACTGCCTGGTCTTTTCATGGCGAAGGTCTTTGTACGGTATTATAATTTTAAATCGATGCATGTATTCTAAACTTAAAAGTATAAAGTTTAACAATCAATAAATTAATATTTTTTATATCAACATCCATATAGCTATGATTTTTTGACTTTAGCTTTCAATCATTTTTTACTATTTATATCTACTATAGTCCAACCTCGGGAACACATAATTGTATTGAATGCATCACAATCATCCTTTGTCACCTTAATTCATTAAATATTTTTTATACTTAATTTGAGAAAAAAAATGTTACTATAAGATTAGTATATAACACATTTACTTTTTAGGAAAAAGCTGCAATAAAAGTTTAGTAACTTCTAACCCAAAAACATAACAAATCTAATTATATATATATGAAAGCCAAAGCTGAGAGAATATTGTTCAATCATCGCTTACTTGGACATTCTCTTACTTCAACATGTGGACTTTCCTATTTTGAATTTTTAAAATATTTTAAATTTACTTGCCTTTGTAATATTTATTTCGATTCTCTCTCTTAATTTGATTTGAATTCCTTCTTTCCATTTGAAATTCAACTAATTATATAATTTCCCCCTCTTATATGTCAACATGCTCTACTAAAAAAATTTATTTATATCTTTACAATTCCATTAATTCCTAGGTTTTGACAAAAATAATTCTCTATATATTCTCTTTTAATCTTAATTTTTTTTATTGTTTAGGAAAACACAATATTCTAGATCAGTTTTTTCTCTTAAATTACCATAATCCTTCTTTTTATTTCATTACAAGTTTTCATATATTATTTACTCTCCCATTTCTTTCAATCATTTATTATGTATTGTTACTTTTTTCTTGGTGGTCCCGAGTAATATATCCTCAACACACGGGTTATTATTGTTAGTATTATCACTGCGATTGCTATTAGTTAGGAGAGACTATTTCTATTATTTCATACACTATTTCATCTTCATTAGTTACTAAAAACTAACAATTATTACTCAAATTCATTTTTAAAGATAAAAATTGGTAGGAGAAGTCATATAAACAGGTAAAATCAAATCTTTAATTAT
>JAVXUO010001511.1:0-67530 GCA_033065855.1 Escallonia rubra
GATTTGATTCGAATAAAAGATTAAGTTGATTCGAATGAAAAAACATCTCTAAAGAATTTTGTCGAATGAAAACGTTGCTTCGAATGAAAACTTTGGCTTCGACCGAAAAATCTTGGTTTCGACCGAAAGTTTTTGGCTTTGACCGAAAACTTTGGCTTCGACCAAAAACTCTGTGAGAACTAAAATGAAAGCCATTGAAGGATTACTTCGAATGTAAAACACTTTGCTTTGAATGAAAAGTCTTTTTGTTTCGAATGAAAAAGACTTTTTGCTCCGAATGAAAAAGTCTTTTTGCTCCGAATGAAAATTCGAATAAAAGAAACTGAAGGATTACTTCGAATGAAAGTCACTTTGCTTCGAATGAAAAAGTCTTTTTGCTTCGAATGAAAAAGCCTTTTTGCTCTGAATGAAAACTCGAATAAAAGAGACTGAAGGATTACTTCGAACGAAAATCATTTTGGTTTGTTCTTTACTTGATTTTTCTGAAGATATTTAAGAAAGACTTAGATATAAACAATAATTACACAAAGACAAAGTATATGTTAAGTCCAAATCCAAATCTTCGTTCAGGTCAACGTCCAAGTCCAAGTCCAATCTAAGAAATATTCCACGTCTATGTTTAACTATGATTAAACCTAAAAATTAGCTTAATAACAGTGTTAGATTAATGTTAGGAATAGTAATGTTGGAATTATCAAAATCAGTCAAGTCAAAAAGCGCATCCATCAAATAAATGCGGGGATACACATTCCCCTTATCCCAACCCCAATGCATCAAAAGTTTGTCGTAGACAGTCATCACAGTATCTTCCAACCAACAACACGGAGTTAGGGTGCAAATTTTGTCCCGTGAGATACTGTAATCCATATTATTTGGACAGTTCACACCATTTTTCGATCGTAGCTGGGGGCCCACTAAAGTAACGTTGGCAGATTAAGGCACATTTTGTTGGCTTTAGAGGCTTCAATGGATGTCCTTTGGGATAAGTGGGAATGACAGGGGGGGTTGACCGGGGATATTGTCCTCTGAGGGGGTCGACCGAGGGATATTGTCCTCTGGGGGGGTCAACCGGGGGATATTGTCCTCTAGAGGGGTCGACTGGGGGATATTGCCCTCTGGGGGAGGGGTCGACTGGGGATATTGTCCTCCTTGCGACACTTCGGGTATCCCAAGACCGGAAGGTCCTGCCCACGGGATGAGTGACAGTGACGCGGAGAGATTGAGGTTTGCAAAGTCGAAGTCTTGTGTGACTTGCTTATAAAAACTAAAAAAAAAGTCTTGTGTGACTTGACTCCGAGAGAAGGGTGTAACTTTCGAGTCCCAAGCAAAGCAAACAAGGAGACACTGAACTCATCCCAATGAGCCATTACTATGTCCGATGGTGGCCCCCAACCACAACCCATCCCAGCTACAGAGGGACCACACCAACTCCATCGCTCACCCCCAAAGTCTACTCCGAGGAATCACTGTATCCCTCACTTACATGGGGAGGCTACCACATCGGATAATCCATTCCCAGGCTCATGCTCGAAGGTTGTCCTGTATAACGGTGCATAAACTCCCCGTAGCCAATCGCCAATACCTCAGCCTAGGAGTGAAAATCCGCTCCCATGGCATCGATCGTATCCTTCCGCTCACTCAGCTTCTTGAAGAAGGTGAGTGAGGCATCAACCTACATCCAAATAAATAATAAGTATATTCAAACACAAACAGGATTGAATGTAAAACAAGAAACATTAAATTCAATTAAAAGCATCGGGCAACTTACGAGCTCATATGCCCTACGCTCATCGATCTGACCCCTTGGGTGGTACTTCTGCCCTTTTGTCCACCTTATTGAGGCTATTCTCTTCAGAGTGATGCGTTAGTAGCACCCGAGATATTGCTCCATGCTGACCATGGGGTCAAGCTCCGACACAATGGCCGTCAGCGTGTCTTGCCAAGAAGCCCACAGTTCAATTTTCGTTTGCGCATATTTCGTGTGCATTCACCTTGTCAAACCGTGGAACACCCGGTGGGTTCCTATTAACCCTCATATCTGGGGCATCGCCTGGCAACCCATGCAGGCAGTCAATATGGTACATTGTGGGATCTGGTAGTTGCCACTCCGCGATCTTAAAGTGGATCAGTGGTGTGCATTGTAACCTGGAGAGTGTGAAGATGAAAGACTCTGCCACCCGTCCCGTCAAACGTTTGTACGGCGCCCAACATATTTGGCCTGGATATAGCGAGTCGAACTTCCATGATGGAACGTAATGTTGTGATGGGGATCGTCTCTCCTTGGCTAGTGGCTCTCCCTCCAGCTGTAATCCCAAGCGCACAATCGAGGCCACACATTACCGGTTCCCTTCCTACGGGTGGATGCGTCGGTAGTAATGTGTTCATAAGACCACACCTGAGAACAAAGAAAAATTAGGGTCGTATCGTCAAAATTTATTGTGTACTAACTAATCAAAAAAATATCGAAAATGTAATTACAAAGAGTTATATGATATACCTGCAACAATGAGAGACATGCACATATAGCTTTGGAGTCGGGCCTCGTTGCCTTGTGTAATGCTCGATATAAGTACGCAAGAGTTGTTGCACCCCAGTCATACTCCCCAACCTCTTGCAAGTTACCCAACAATGCTAAATATTTGATTTGAACCGTATTCTTTGACGTCGTTAGGAATATAATTGCCCCCATCACCCACAGCAGGAAGGCCTTTCTGTGCAACACAAGCATTTCCTTCATGTAGTATTCCAGCAGAACCCCAAAGTTTTCTGCCAACCAACTCAACTTTATCCCACCACTGTTAATTAACTCTCAGGTATCGAAGTAAAGAAATCCCTAGCAGCTCACTTATTTATTACGAAAGACGAAGGAGCAATTATCGGCCCGCTCAGTCACCAGTAACCCTAAGATGAAACGAAGTGAAACGAAGAAGGTGAGTGAGGCATCAACCTACATCCAAATAAATAATAAGTATATTCAAACACAAACAGGATTGAATGTAAAACAAGAAACATTAAATTCAATTAAAAGCATCGGGCAACTTACGAGCTCATATGCCCTACGCTCATCGATCTGACCCCTTGGGTGGTACTTCTGCTCTCTTGTCCACCTTATTGAGGCTATTCTCTTCAGAGTGATGCGTTAGTAGCACCCGAGATATTGCTCCATGCTGCCATGGGGTCAAGCTCCGACACAATGGCCGTCAGCGTGTCTTGCCAAGAAGCCCACAGTTCAATTTTCGTTTGTGCATAATTCATGTGCATTTACCTTGTCAAACCGTGGAACACCCGGTGGGTTCCTATTAACCCTCATATCTGGGGCATCGCCTGGCAACCCATGCAGGCAGTCAATATGGCGCATTGTGGGATCTGGTAGTTGCCACTCCGCGATCTCAAAGTGGATCAGTGATGCGTATTATAACCTGGAGAGTGTGAAGATGAAAGACTCTGCCACCCGTCCCGTCAAACGTTTGTACGGCGCCCAACGTATTTGGCCTGGATATAGCGAGTCGAACTTCCATGATGGAACGTAATGTTGTGATGGGGATCGTCTCTCCTTGGCTAGTGGCTCTCCCTCCAGCTGTAATCCCAAGCGCACAATCGAGGCCACACATTACCGGTTCCCTTCCTACGGGTGGATGCGTCGGTAGTAATGTGTTCATAAGACCACACCTGAGAACAAAGAAAAATTAGGGTCGTATCGTCAAAATTTATTGTGTACTAACTATTAAAAAAAATAAAAAAAATGTAATTACAAAGAGTTATATGATATCCTTGCAACAATGAGAGACATGCACATATAGCTTTGGAGTGGGGCCTCGTTGCCTTGTGCAATGCTCGATATAAGTACGCAAGAGTTGTTGCACCCCAGTCATACTCCCCAACCTCTTGCAAGTTACCCAACAATGCTAAATATTTGATTTGAACCATATTCTTTGACGTCGTTAGGAATATAATTGCCCCCATCACCCACAGCAGGAAGGCCTTTGTGTGCAACACAAGCATTTCCTTCATGTAGTATTCCAGTAGAACCCCAAAGTTTTCTTCCAACCAACTCAACTTTATCCCACCACTGTTAATTCACTCTCAGGTATCGAAGTAAAGAAATCCCTAGCAGCTCTCTTATTTATTACGAAAGACGGAGGAGCAATTATCGGCGGCTCCGTCATCAATAACCCTAAGATGAACCCTACATCTTCTAAGGTTATTGTCATATCTCCAAGAGGGAAGTGAAACGTATTCTCGTTTCACTTCTCCATATTTCAACAAGGCACCTATTAAGTTCTTGTCAATTTGCTGAAAGATATCCCCATGCGTAAAAACCCCAAACCCAATTCCACGCAGCAATTTTTTCTAGAATTTATTCAATCGCCAGTTTATGAATTGTTTGGATACTTATACTGTGTTGAGTGGTGCTCTTTCCTACGAATTAAGAAAGAGAATTTAAGCAAAGCAAGAGGTATATAATGTTCGTGAGAATAAGAAAATAAATTAAAAAATAAGCATCTTACTTGTCCATTTCAGATAGATGTACTAATATGGTTTTCTTGGTCGTAAAATACGGAGGGATCTTCTAGTCCAGGATTAAAGGCCATTTTTCGCAACTAAAATTATGGAAAAACTTCAAGTTTGGAAGCTTTCATCAAACGCTCGCAAATTACCAACGCTAGCACATGCATAATACACACAACGCTAGCACATGCCCTAATACATATAAATATACATTCACGGAATCTAGAAATTACCAATGCTAGCACATGTTCAATACACACACACACACACATACATACATACACGGAATCTAGAAATTACCAACGCTAGCACATGCATAATACATTATCAAAACCATACATAATACGTAATACTTATCACAAACTTTTGATTATAAACAAATAAAGGATTGGTTTGTGAACTTACGTGATTAATTAGACAATTAAAGGACTTTTTGGAAAGAAATTGCACAGATCTACTTGCCAACGCCGCTGGGAAGTTTGGGAAGAAGAAAGAAGGGAGAAGAGTTTCAAAATTAGGGGTTTGTCTTATTTATATGGAATGTCCGCTACATGGGGGACAAGATGTGACAATTGTCAGCCAAAAGTCGTCCGCCACACAGTGTGGCAAATGAATTTCTTACTGACAATTGCCAGGGTCAAAAATTCGTCCACTACACAGTGTAGCGGACAAGATGTAACAATTGTCAGTCAAAAGTCGTCTGCCACATAGTGTGGCGGATGAACTTTTGACTGACAATTGTCAGGGTCAAAAAGTCATCAGCTACACAGTGTAGCGGACGGGAAGGGCAGGGTGGACTTCAAGAATGATCTCTCATGAGCTCAATTGCTTGGTAATTCACCAAGAGGGTAAAACTTAAATCGACATATTTATAAAAAAGCTTGCTTGTTGAGAATTCATGCGAACTATGGTCTAAATTATGAGTCCTTGATTATTTAGTTCTCTATATTACAATCTTAGATACTTCTAGAACGTAGATGACGATGAATGGCCCTTTTGCACTTATATTGGAAATATTAATTATTGATGACCATTATTGGCTTTTTGAAAATTCCATATTGAAATTATGTCGTCTTATTGCATCACATTGTCATTCCTACCACACCCTCTTTTTGGTAATGCCAAAAGGAGAGCATAACTCGGTTAGACATTAGTTGTGTTTGTTGGAATAGGATGAGGGGGGAGCATACATTAAGATGAAACATGCATATGGTAACTTGATAAGGGGTTACATGCTTGAATCACATACCATCTTATTACTCTTGAAAATTGCATGAAGTAGATGACATTATAGAGCTACATTGCATCTCTTTCTACAGATCATGAAGGAACTCTTGATGTCATCCGCGTGATTTCGTGAGTTATATGCAATTCACTACATTATCTTGCTTATAACTATCTCTTCACACACGCATACCCTTGTCTTTTTGTTGATGACCAAGGGGGGAAAATCTTGATTCTATATGCTATATGATTTAGTGATTTTAAGATCACATTAGAGGAATAGCATACCTTGTTTTAGCTATGGGAAGCTATCTATGAGCTTGATTGGTATACATATGAGATAAATCAACATGTCTCGAGTATACTAGAGATAATTGGATGTTATAAGTGAGATTGTTGTGCTTAATTGACTATCATCTGATACATCTTACCTTATATAAAATCAATGTTTGTCGTCATAAAAAATGAGGTGATTGTTATCTCTATGGCTGGATAACCTAGGCTTACATCTTGTTTTGATGATAACTACACGTTGATTATGTTCTATTGTGTACTTAAATGGATTCTTAGTAGGTATATACATACACACTCATGAAGAAGCATTCAAAAAGTTGGATACATGGATTAAAGCCGAAGAACCTTAAAGCTATAGTGGACATGTTATGAAAGCTTCATCAAGTCCGACGTCAAAGTGAAACAAAGAATGCATAGGCTAAGTTACTAGGAACTATTATTGATATTTACTATTATGTAACTAGTCTGGGTTCGATGCTTAGATTATGGCCTAAATGACCTTAGGACAGCTTGTGCGTTGCATGTGAATTCATAACATTCCACACACATCTTGAAAAAGAGTGAACTTTGGAGCTCACTCAGATTTTCTCAAGAATGTTTTTGGAGCTAATTTTCTCATATTGTGATAAAACTTTTTATTAGCTTTCCAACGCAAAACACGCTCAATACGATTTTTCTAGAGAAAGTTATGCCTAAATTAAGAAAGTGGGTTTCGAGAGGCAGTCGAGCAAAGGGAAGTAAGGTATTGCAATTGACTACATTGGGTATGCACTCAACTTATTGACCGTTGGATGAAAAATAATGGCTATTTTTGCCTAAAATCATGCCAAATATTTCAATAATGGCTATATTTGATATCAACCCTATATTGATGATTTTGGGCTTCATCATACACCATAGAAGTCACATTTTAAGCCTTCATTCATTAGAAAAACTTCAGGACTCGTAGATTAAACTTTTCTCTCTTCATCTTCATGGTTTTACATCATTAAAGAGATCATCTCATCTTTGTGAGCAATTCTTTGATTGAAAGTGAGCATTTTTCAAGTCATCAATTCTCTTATCTCTCTATTGTACTAGAGTTTCATTTATAGTCATTTCCTTTCAAGAGAGTTTCTTTGTACACATTTGGTCTTTGTAAAATGATTGTGATCAAGGCTTAGGTTTGTGGAGTCTTGGGTGAGCTTTATGGATTCGAGGCTTTTGCTTGGTGTGGAGATATTACCCAGTGTTATAAGGTTTTTTATCTTGACCCAAAAGAAGATTATTGCTAGTGGATTCTAGTGGTCTTGCAAGGGACTTCCTTGAAGAGGTGGATGTAGGGTTGAAAGTAGTACAAGCCAAACCATTTATGTCACGACCCGAACCCACGGGCAGGCCCGCGAGCTAGGCACGTGACCGACCGCAGACCTAATGGACTCCAATTTAGGGCTCTACCAGGCCTTACTCACTAAAACCTGTACAAAATTCTAAAATCATACTAACTAACACCACAACACTAATTTCTAAAGATGCCCTAACAACCCTTTCCCAAACCATCTCTACTGGAATCCTCCATAGAGACCGATAGCATTTATTTAAAAAAAAAAAAAACCTCCTAAAATTAAGCTACGAACAATTCAAATAAAGAACTAGCAGTTCTACAATTTGTCAAGGACTTAAACAACTTCCTAATGAGCATCTCCTGCGGCTTCATTCTCATTTCCCTCGTAATACTCACGTTCATCTAGTTGATCGCCTGAAAACATTTATAAAAAGGGGTGAGCTTGGGGCCCAGTAAGTACACATACCATATCCCTAAAATAGATTTTGGGATTCATAAAAACATGAAACATGCCACGGTTTTCTTCAATTTAAAACTGGTAAACATTTTCACAAGAGATACTATACATATATAGACTTTTTGAAAGCAATTCATCCAAGATTCTCATAAACGAAGTATGACATCAAGTAGGCTTATTAACAACTATCACAGTTCATCATAACATGGGTATGTTGCGGTCAGCGTACGTTCCCCCCTGACTAGGGCCCACAATCCCTACTCCACCTGGGATGAACATTATTTGGTCAGGGTATGCGCCCCCCTGACTAGGGCACACAATCCCTCCTTCATCCGGGATACATATGTGGACGCAAGGGCGCACCACGAGCAACAGTACTGTGCGTCAACGTATCGTCCCGTTGACCAGGACCCAACAATCCAACTTTCCCCCGTGGATATGGGGCACAACAACCGAGCCAGAAATACCGTCTCATCCAACATAAGCCAACTTTAAAACACTACTCATAGAAAACATTCCATGGCATTTTTTTTTTATGCGTTTTCTCATCAAACAATTTACACAAAAGCAGTAGCATGTAAAAGGCTTTAAAACTTCAAATTGGAACAATTCATTTATACATATACATAAACGGAAAATAGGGTATACGGAGGAATATGGCAGGAGTACTTACTTGGATAGCTACGCAATGCTACCAAACCTCGATCAATATTCTCTGAATAAACCTAGATTGGCAATCCATTTGTTAGAATACAATCTATTCTACATTACTATAAACCTAATATCAATTACCCACCACATGCTCGCTTCCACCTCCGAAATCGCTCAACTCAAAACGCGCCTCGCACGCGGCCAACCTAACCGAGAACCCGATACGCTCTTTAATGTGTAACGATATCTCAAAATATATAAAAAATTACAATAAAACATTTTTATTGCTTAAAATATTATAAAAAGTCAAAATATGAATTTTCTGAACTTTTAAATATTTTCGAATTAAAATAATTTCTTTAAATGTAAGAAAAGCCCATAAATAGCCATAATTGCTTCTGGCTGAAAATAAAGTCCCATAATTTTTCAAATAGCTTTAAAATATGTATAAAAAATTATAAAAATTTAAATTAAAAATTAAGATGCATTAAAACTATTTTTAAATTATTCATTTTGCTAAAACCAATGCGATACAGAAATTATAGCAAATCAACTCTAAAAATTACCAAACTTAAACTGGAATGTATTTATAACATAAAACAATTATTCTAATTTTTCCAAAACATTTCCATGGATGTGAGGGCTCCAAAAGAATTTTACAAATCTAAGCTTGCCAAAAATATTAAAAATACATATGATATCAGAAAAATATGAAATTTTAACAGTAATTCTATTATTATCCTATGATCATTTCTGAAAAGTTTCAACATTTTTTGACAAGTTTACGATACCCAACAGCCATGTGGTACAACTGTGCAAGCACAGTGTACTGTTCACGCAGAACACAGCTACTGTTCATTATCTTCTTCTCCTGTCCAAACCCAGAACACATAGCTACTGTTCACACAGCTTCCGTTTCACCCCTAGCACATTACAATTCACTCTATTAACACACTAAATCTACACCTTCAGACACCTATTATACACTCAACACTCCTCAATATGTAACCACGTTACACTCATTCACACAAACATACACCACTAAATACAATACACGCACGCACATGAACACAGTATTCAATTCCCCACAAACACCTCACATACTACACCTTATAGCAGTCTCATTTACAGTAGTCTTCCCCTTCTTTTTACACCTCTACATACACACAAAAACACTACAAACACCTCACTCACCTGCTGCCTTTTGGCAGCTCCATACGCAACAGATATCCCATCCTTTTACACCATCACACAGGCACAAAAACACCCCAACAGCACAGCGCCATGGCTGCCCACCATGGCAGCCCCCATTTCCATCTTACAACCACCACCCCACGGCAGCCATGGATACCCACATCCATGGCCGTTCCCCCCATCATGATCACACCATAACATACACCGCGGCACCCACGGGACTCACGTAGAATCCATTTCTCATGGTTTCTCTTCAGGCCCCTGAACATATACCCGTTTAAAACACATAGTTTACAGCCACTCACAGCCCTGTTTACACCCATGAATCCGTAAATAACATAAGGGAGGAAGGTAGGAGCTTACCGGAATCTCGCCGGAAAATCTTTGATTCTTCTCCCCGCATTTGCCTAGGCGCTTCTTCCCTTTTTGCCGTTGCCGAAAAGCTATGTGATAATTAGGGTCGGCTGGAGTGTAATCTGTATACATATATGCATACGAAAAATGAACCCTAGTTCCATTAATTACCACAAGCCCCCTACTCTCTCATAATTCTTTTATTTTTATTTTTATCTTAAGCTTTTTATGATTCTGAAACCATTTTCAAAATCGTCATTTACGGTAGTTTAAGATGCTAGCATAATTTAACGGTGTCTTATGTCCCCCGCTCTACTAAATTGTCGCTAAAGGTTCAATGAAATTCACTTGAGAAAATCGAGGCTAAATATTACGTATGATTATTGTCACTCTAAGTCATCAAAGGAAATATACTAACGCTAATCAAGAGTTCGTCACTAAAACTCAAAAGAACGTCACTCCTAGAAACTGTCGCTAAAGTAATAATAACCGGCTAATCCTAGGTTCGGGATATTACAATTTAAATCTCCTTATCAAGTATCTCTAACTCAGTCTCTTTACTTATTGCTCTATAATTCTTTCATATTGTATAGTTAGCATCTTCATTTAATATTTCTTGGTTTGATTAAGATTCATGATTGTGGTTAGTTTAAATTTCTCATTAAATTTTGTTCCCAACCCACTTTGGTCCCACCCAAGGGCCCACCAGGGGTCCCGTTTTGTGTGACACGTCGATATTCAACAGTCAACGTTTTAGCGCTTTTAACCAGTAAAATGACACATACTCAAGTCACATGCAGTTGCTCCTTGTGAAACAACCTTGACATGCCTTCCCCCTTGAGGGTCAGCCACCATCCCCTTAAGGGGGTCGGCCACCTACCCCCCTTAGGGGTCGACGTGCCTCCCACCTCATTTAACACATGCTCTCCCTTGGCCTGGCACCGTCTTTGACATCCATCATCCTCGCCCACGTGCCGACTCCATGATGCCCGTCGCCCATGCACCGACTCTGTGATGCCCGTCGCTCGTGCACCGTCGACGCGACCCCCGTCGTCCGTGCATCGTCAATGCGACGCCCGTCGCCGCCTCCCGCAGTCTGACTCTGTAACCCCTGATGCCCACGCATCGTCACTGCACGCCCCTCACCCCCGCGCTGACTTCCTAACCCCCATCGCGGACGTGCCGACTCCGCGACCCCCGTCGCCCATGCGCCGCCTTCGCATCACGTGCCCTTGGCACCATGCCCGTCTCCATACACAAATCTGTTGTGCCCATGCATCGCGCCGCTGACAAAGTCGTGCCCCCAAGCTCTCTGTCACACTATTATGCCCCCGGCACCATATACACTCTACCGCACCGCTGATACAGCCGCGCCTCCAGGCTCTCTGTCACACTATTATGCCCCCGGCACCATATACACTCCGTCGAGCCCATGTGTCGCGCCACTGATATAACCATGCCCCCTGGCTCTCTGTCACTCTACCGTGCCCCCGGCACCATACACACTCTGACGCACCCATGCGTCGCGCCGCTGATACAATCACGTCCCTTGGATCTCTGTCACACTACCACACTCCTCACATTGGTCCATCCCTTCACCACACCATGAGCACCTTGCCTTGGTCGTGGAACATGCTTCGACCCATTCCTCGAAGTGTGCAGCATTCTGCGGGGATAGGTGACTTCTTCTGGACACTATCTCCACTAGGGAGCTTTTTAACTCCCCTTCTACCAGGTAAACGACTCCTCCGTAGGGATGGAAATTTTAATCTGATCCGGTGGATATCCGCCCCGCCGCATTAGGAGCGGGTTATTTTGACTTTGACTGAGTTACGGGGCGGGTATGGTAATTTTTTTAAAAATCCACAGCGGGTTAGGGGCGGGTATGGTTCTCTGTCTAACCTGCCCCGGTATCCGACCCGTACTCGCCCCTGTATACAAACCCTAAACCATAACTAATCAGCCAATCTCGGCCATCCATCTAACATATATATATATAGCTGCCCATAAATGAAAAATAAAAACCCAGAAGCAGCCGTTCTTTTCTTCTGCGTCTTTGAGCCGCTGCTGCTGCTTCCTACCCATAGTCAGGATCGGCCTCCTCACGGCCACAAACTACTCCACCTCACCACCACCAAACCGTCCACCCATTTCCCCAACCAAATGACGCACCAATACCTCCACCATCTGTCCACATCCAACCTGTCAGTCTGCCATTAACAAATCGAGTAAGATGCCGGTGACAGTGCAACATCAAAATTGTGGTGGTCCAGTTTTCCAAGTGTGAGTGTTGCGGCTACGTCGCGTCCATGAGATCTACATGGGGAGCTTAACCCTATGGCCTCTATGGCGATGAGGTGAAGGACAAGGTGGTGCGATCGGAGTGGCGAATCATCTGTCAGATGTACATACGGGCTTTTTTTAGTTCTTTCTTTTTTTACTTTTTATCTTGAATTCTCTCTTTCTATTTGTTGGTGATGGGTGATAATGGTGTGCGTCGGTTGTGCCGTGGATAGGGGATGCCGGCGGTGCTCAGATTAATTTTTTATGTGTTCTTCTATGGCTTAAGTTGTGTGGCCGCGAGTAAGGAAAGATCAGGGCAAATCAGGGCGGGGTCGGGTTTCCTAAACTACCTCAGGATCGGGGATGGTAATTCATTTTTTTGACCCGGTGCCGGGCTGGGGCGGGGCGGAGTGGGGTTTCTGAATGAGCGGGGCGGGTTCGGATTTGATAAAATCCACATCCGACCCACCTCATTGCCATCCCTACTCCTCCGGGATGCTACCTCGGCCCGTCAGGTAGACGGATCTTCGGGGATGCTATCTTGACACGCTCTGAGTGCTCCGGAACAAGGACTCACCTGTGGCGATAGGCGACTCCTCCTGGACACTATATTTGCCAGGGAGCTTTTTAACTCCTCTTTCACAAGGTACCTTGGTCCGTCGGGTAGATGGCTCCTCTAAGATGCTACCTTGACGCGCTTTGAGTGCTCCAGTACAAGGACTCACCTGCTGGATAGGCTCGTTCTCTAAGACACTATCTCTGCCAATGAGCTTTTCAACTCCCCTTTCGCCAGGTAGACAGCTCCTTCGAGATGCTACCTCAGCCCGTCGGGTAGGCAACTCCTCCGAGACACTACCTTAGCGTGCTCCGAGTGCTCCGACACAAGGACTCACCCGTAGGGATAGGCTCTTTCTTTAAAACATTATCTCTGCCAGGGAGCTCTAAGTACTCCGGCACAAAGACTCCCCTTCCGCCAGGTAGACGGCTCTTCCGGGATACTACCTCGGCCAGCAGGATAGGCGACTCCTCCGGTACACTATCTTCGTCAGGGTGTCTACATGACTGGCCTATGTGCTCTGGAACTGGGGGCTTGCGTCGACACCCCTAGGGACTATGACCCTCGGGTCACTTCGAGACGGGAGCAGGTCTTTGGAGGGCATTGCGCCTAGTCCGCCTGGCAGTTGGGCATCGAGTCTTCCCCACCGCTGCCAGGCTTGTGGGACTCTGCAAGGGCTTAGATTGGTGGCAAGATCAAGGGGGTTCTCTAGCCACACCGGTGTTGTGGGAGCTAGTCTTTCCAGACAGAGCAACGCTGTGAGGAGTAGGCCGGGTGAATATGCGATCTGACAGTCCGTGGAACATCGGCACCTGTGGACCCCTCGGTGACGTGTCACTCCTGGGAGCGCCACGTGTAGCTTGATGACATCATCATCTCAACCTCTATAAATAGGGATCTTGAGAATTCATTTAAGGACTTCAAATTTTGAGATTCACAGAACTCATTCTCACATTTTCACTTTCTCACTCTAGAATTCTAGAGAGAGAAACATATAGGACCTTGACTCTGGACCTAAGCATCGGACTTTGATTGTCGTCGTATATTCACGCGGCACCGTCGCCCTCGCGGCACTGCCACCCTCAGGCTCTATCTGGGAAAACATTGGTCTCTATCCTTGCTCCATCCTTATTGTGTCCCACATCAGCACACTTGGCATTTTACTTGAACTGCATTCCTTGTGGCACCTCCACGTCGACTGCGAACCCACTTTCCTTGGCATCATTTTGGCGACTCTGCTGGGCAAGTGAGCATCGTAGTGCAGTTTGTTCCTTGCCTGACACACCCAAGCAACCATGCCTCAGTAATGCAAGACTACCAGCCAAAGCCTCAACCCAGCCATCCAAGAGAAGCATCACCTCGAGGACCAAGAGGAGACCAGCCACAACCAATTCCAGGCTTCCCCAGGATGGATGCACCCCATGTAGCCGTGATCGTCAACGCCACAATCCAAACCTTACTCCTACCATCACCAAACTCTAAGACTCTCAATCTTCTCTCATGGCTGTCATCTTAGAAATGTAAAAATCAATCCAAGTCTTAACTTCACAATTGTCGACTTCTCAAGGCCTCAGAGCTCCCCACCTTGTGCCCGCTGCCCACCTTGTGTCATCCCAAGCTCTAGGGTTGGCCTCTCTTGCTCAGATCTAGCCTTCAAGGCCTGCGCTAGTTCTGGACACTGCCCAGGTCCCAGTGTCGCAACCATTGCTATCTTGGTCCTCTGGGCCCTCGACAGTAGGACTTGCGGCACCTCAGCTCGTGGCCCCACGCCTTACCCTTACTCGAAGTACTTCAGAGACTCACGAATCAATTAATATGGAGCCTAACCCTAACATAACCAACCAAAACCTAAACATAAGCCATTTCCCCGGCTTGCTCCAGTCGACCCTTCCTGATGGTCGGCCTCCTGCCGCTGGCACTTTCCATGCGCAAACCATACCCCAAGAAGTTGTTCCCCACCACTAACCCATCCCTACCATTGTCATCCCCTCAATACCTCAGGTTGCCCCATCTGGGGGCTCTGGTGCCAGGCGCATCCCGACAGGGCACAAACCCTCGCATGCTTTATATGTCACCAAGCATGACCTTAACGCCATCCTCCACCGTCTCAAGCAGTCTTCCTTACCACACTCCCCCACTAAGTTGTCTGGCCATGCTCCCTATGCTGGCAACCTCGCTACCAAGCCCTACCCTGTTAAGTACAAGCCCAGCCTTCACCCTGTTCAACGGTAAAGGGGGCAACTCCTACGAGCACCTCTCTCGTTTTGCTGGCTCCCTGGAGCACTACGGGGAGGATGACACTTAGAAGCTTTGGGAATTTCACAAGTCCCTGACTAGCCTCGCCTACTCTTGGTATCATCAGATTCCTAACGGTACTATCCATTCCTGGTTTGACATAGTCCTATTATTTCTCGACAAGTTTCACTATGAAACGGAGCATGTGACCATCGTTGACATTGCCAAAATCCACAAGAACCCTGGGGAAGACCTCAACACCTACGTCACACGATTTCATCACAAGTCCTTGGAGTGCACTGACTTCAGTAAGGATGAGACCCTTGTACCCATTTGCATCAGGAACATTAAAGACATCTACATGGTCTACCTTGAAAACCTCCAACTTTGGTCTTGGGGACATCTCAAGGAAGCTGCATGAAGCACCTATGACTTGGTCGGTCCGTCAAAGACCCCAAAACCCCAAACTCATATTGCCCTGGTCGTGACGGCAGAAGCAACCAGTGACAACGACAACAGCCACAAGTGCCAATCCCAAGGAAATGATCGGCGTCGTGACAAGAGAAGGCAGTCGATGCCTGTCCTAAAATATCCATGCAACTTGAAAACAGTCAGAGCTCTCCTCAAGACCTGGATCAACGACAATGCCATAACCCTGCCCGATGCCGACACTAAACCTACCCCGGAAGACCTATCTCATCCCAACTACTGTCCCTATCATTGGAAAGTCGGTCACAGCCTCAAGTGGTGCAAGGGCCTCAAGTTTTCCTTCGCTGACAAGATTGCTTCGGGCGAGCTCAAACTCTAAATGCAGGACCTGTGCCCCACCCGCCCAAGCTCTGGCCTACCGAGTGCATTTTCCACACTTGTAATTTTTTCCTTCATTTTGCAAGCTTCAATGTGCTCAATCCCCATGTACCAAGGCATGTCGCCTACTTTTGTTATCAATAAAGTTATATTTTCCAGACTTAGACAATTTTCAAGCTACATTGCTCTTGCACAAGTCTACTGACACCACCCTTGATACCATCACACACTTCCTTGGGGGCTTCACCCCTTCCATACCCCAAGCAAGCTAGGTTCCCTCCCTCTCCGCCTCACATTACACAGCGACTTCGTAGGTGGTGCGCGGGGTGGCTCGAGCCGTGCTACCTAAGTCTCGACTCAGTTAGCCGACATTTTCCCAAGCCTCGCGACCGCCCTTGCTAGGTATACAGGAAACATGTCTCACCGATGTTCCCCTGCCTCTGGACTCAGTCGGTCATCGATGCTAGCGCACCATCCTAAGTCCCCCCTCCCTCTCACCCTGCCTACTCGCGGTTGGGTCACCACCCTCCTATCCTCTTTCCATAGTTAAACAAAATTTCAACAAAATTTTTCACCCTCCATCTTATGCTCCTTCCAGCGCTTAGGAAAAATTTTCAAAACCTAGAAAAAATTTCAAAATTTTTTCACCCCCAACCTTTCCCATGCTCTTTCCGATACTTAGAAAAAGTTTCAACAAAATTTTTCACCCCCCTCCGTCTTAGGCTCCTTCCAACACCTAGAAAAAATTTTCAACAAAAGTTTTTCATTGCCCGCCCACCACCCACTACAAGAAAACACAGATTTAGCGACGGACTTTTAGCGACGGAATTCATTCCGTCGCTAAAAGCATCTTTCAGCGACGGAATAAGCCGTCGCTAAACAACTGTCTGTAAATATTTTCAGCGACGGAATATTCCGTCGCTAAAAGCCTTTGCCAACGGACTATTACAGACACACTTTTGTCGACGGATAGTACCGTCGCTAAATATTTTATACAATTTTATAATTTTCTATACTTTTTACAAACTATATAAGCGACGGAATAATTCCGTCAGTAAAAATTCCGTCGTTGAATGTTCTGATTTACCGACGGACTTTTATCGACGGAATTAGTCCGTCGCTAAAAGTCTTTTATAAAATACCCCTTTCTCTTTTCCTTTCTCTCGTCTCTCTCTCTCTCTCTCTCACCGGTGCATCGACGACCTTCACATCTGCGGCAACCCACCTTCGACGCCGCGCCACCACTGCCAAACAGCCACCTTGGTCTCTGTCATCGACGGCAACCCACCTTCGACGCCGCGCCACCACTGCCAAACAGCCACCTTGGTCTCTGTCATCGACGGCAACCCACCTTCGACGCCTCGCCACCACTGCCAAACAGCCACCTTGGTCTCTGTCATCGACGGCAACCCACCCCCGACGGTGAGTCTGCTTCTTGCGTCATCAAGGAAAGAGAACGAAGCAGGTGACCTAACCCAAACTGGTCGCCGGAGGATCCCGCCTTCGTTTCCGCCGCCGTCACCAGATTCTGGCGAAGTGAATTTCTAAATCCGGTACGCTCCTTGCTGTGATTCAGCGAAGTGAATTTCACGAATTCCTTTACTAATTTTCTATCTAGCGTTACTGTAATTGGCTTTAGCAAACGCATAATGGTTCTTTTAATTGATTATGCGTACTGATAATCTGCTTGGTTATTGAGAAAAAGTGGGAAAACTTGCAATAAAGAAGAAATTTGTTGGATTATTCTTTGACCTTGCTGTTTTTTGTGCTTCTTCCTTCATTAGTTTTGCATCAAAGGTTTCAGTAATTGGCTTGAGCAAAATTCGTAGTTGTTTGGTTAATGGATTGTTTCTACTGAGTAGTTGTTTGGTTAATAGAAACTGTAGAGGACGTGATGCCGCTATGAAAATAGAAATTGTAGTTGGTGGTACACTGGAAAAGGGAGGCATGAGTTGTAGTTGGTGAACAGATTTTCCAACCTCCGGTCCACCCCAAGAGTTCTAGTGAGTGTTTAGGAATGCCCACTTCATAACGAAGTTGGAGCTGTGGCTCAAACGATTCCAAATTGGGTTAATCTCAACAAATTTGGACCACATGTCAGTGGAATTAGTTAAAGAATATGTGGGATCTCTTACTTGCTTTGGAGGGAGGACCTAGAAAGGGTGAATATGTGGTCACTGAAATATGTTTCTGAGGTTTCAATTCACCGAAAGCTTAAGAGAAAGTTACCTAATCGTGTTTTTGCTAAGTTTGTTGCATCAGAAGAGTATCCCCATGACCCATCCGTTGGTGACAGTGATTGAAAGACTTTCGGTTTGTAGGTTGGGGGACTGTGTTTATAAAACAGGGGTGGTGCGATGGGTTGGGGGGTGGTGCAGCGTTGATATTTCAGAAAAGGTGCGATAAGCAAAAACATAAAAACAATACATACTCGTAAATTTAACTAAAAACATTAAGCAGTATCATGTACCTAAATTTAACTAAAAACAATGCATCAAAACAGAGGGATTCGGGTAAACGCCGTGAGGGTAAACCTGTACCTAAATTAGCTTCCCGCTTTGTGATGTGCCTTGCACTTTGGCACCTGGGTACGCTAAGCTCTCGCTTCCTTCACCCGCTGCAACTAACCTTAGGAGAAACGCTACTAATTGAACCCCTAATTGAACCCTAAATTGAATGCCCTAATCCAACCGAACCCTAAATTGAATGCCCCAAATCAACCGAACCCTAAATTGAACTAATAGAACCCCCTAATTGAACCCTAAATTGAAGTAATTGAAACCTAATAAAACCCTAAATTGAAGTAATTGAACCCTAATTAAACCCTAAATGGAATGCCCTAATCGAATTGAACCATAAATTAAACTAATAGAACCCTTAATTGAATGCCCTGATCCAACCGAACCCTAAATTGAATGAATTGAACCCCCTACTTGAACCCTAAATTGAATGCCCCAAATCAACCGAACCCTAAATTGAATCAATAGAACCCCCTAATTGAACCCTAAATTGATGTAATTGAACCCTAATTAAATCATAAATTGAATGCCCTAATCGAATTGAGCCCTAAATTAAACTAATTGAACCCTAAATTGAATGCCCTAATCCAACCGAACCCAAAATTGAACTAATTGAACCCTAAATTGAATGCCCCAAATCAACCGAACCCTAAATTGAACTAATTGAACCCTAAATTGAAGTAATTGAACCGTAATTGAACCCTAATTAAACCCTAATTCCTAAACCCTAATTGAACCCCAAATTGAATGCCTAAATCGAACTAATTGAACCCTAAATTGAATGCCTCAAATCAACCGAACCCTAAATTGAATCAATAGAACCCCCTAATTGAACCCTAAATTGAAGTAATTGAACCCTAAATTGAATGCCCTAATTGAATCGAATCCTAAATTAAACTAATTGAACCCCTAATTAAACCCTAAATTGATTGCCCCAATCTAACCGAACCCTAATTGAACCCCAAATTGAATGCCCTAATCCAACCGAACCCTAAATTGAACTAATTGAACCTTAAATTTAATGCCTCAAATCAACTGAACCCTAAATTGAATCAATAGAACCCCCTAATTGAACCGAACCCTAAATTGAACTAATTGAATCCTAAATTTAATGCCTCAAATCAACTGAACCCTAAATTGAATCAATAGAACCCCCTAATTGAACCCTAAATTGAAGTAATTGAACTCTAAATTGAATGCCCTAATCGAACCGAACCCTAAATGAAACTAATTGAACCCTAAATTGAATGCCCTAATACAATCGAACCCTAAATTGAAATAATTCAAGCGCATCGGATATGTGAATTTTGAACATTTTTTTCCCATTTGAACATTGATCATTTGTTTGATAATTTTAGGTTGTTAATTGTGCGTTTTAGAATTGTGATTATTGATCGATGATTTTAGGTTATTAGCTGTGTATTTGAAGTAATTGCGATTATGAATTGATGATTTTAGGTTGTTAATTAATGATTTTAGATTGTTAATTGTGCATTGAGCATTTGAGATATTGAGATTATTGACGGAGGATGGGACCCAATTGGATTGAATGTGTGATTTTTGTTAATTTTTATTGCATTGAGCATTTGAGAATTGAGAATTGAGATTGTTGACGGAGGATGGGACCCAATTGGATTGAGATACCTGTTAGTTAGCGCAGACACGGACACCACGTCTGATCGACTGTGTCTGACATTTAGAAAACAAATTAACGTATGCCGATGTGTCTGGAGGTGCGTGTCGGTGGGCGTCGGACACGTGTCCGGAGGTGTCGGACACGTGTCCAAAGGCGTCGGACACGTGTCGGTATGTGTCGGACACGTGTCCGGAGGTGTCAGACACGTATCGGACACCATATCGACACCCTATATGAGGTGTCGGAATTGAGGTTGTTGAATGTGCATTAAATTTCGGTTAGTTAGGTTAATGCGACATTTGTAGCATGCACCCCCTGGAATCTAATCGTGGCTCCAGCGCTGGCTATAATTAGCCCTAATTAGTCCTGATTAACAATATGTTAGTAAATCAATTAACCCTAATTAGCTCTAACGAGCCTAATTAGTTTTAATTAACCCTAAGAACCTGATGAAATTCAAATTAGCTGTAATTACCTCAAATTAGCCCAAATGAACCCAATTATGCGCATATTGATTGTAGTTAGCCTAATTAGTCATAATTTGCACTAACATAACCCAATTACGCCTAATTAGCGCTAGTTAGGACTAATCAACACTACTCGGCACCATCAAAACCCTAATTAGGACTAAATAACCCTAATTAGTCCTAATCAACCCTAATTAGCTATAATTATTCGAAACTAGCCCTCATTAACATTAATTAGCTCTAACATAACCCAATTAAGCCTAATTAGCCCTAATTAGGACTAATCATCACTACTCGGCACAATTAAACCCTAATTAGTCATAATCAACCCTAATTAGCTATAATTATCCGAAACTAGCCCTCATTAACATTAATTAGCCATAACATAACCCAATTAAGCCTAATTAGCCCTAATTAGGACTAATCAGCACTACTCGGCACAATTAAACCCTAATTAGGACTACATAACTCTAATTAGTCCTAATCAACCCTAATCAGCTATAATCATCCGAAACTATCCCTCATTAACATTAATTAGCCATAACATAACCCAATTAAGCCTAATTAGCCCTAATTAGGACTAATCAGCACTACTCGGCACAATTAAACCCTAATTAGGACTACATAACTCTAATTAGTCCTAATCAACCCTAGTCAGCTATAATCATCCGAAACTATCCCTCATTAACATTAATTAGCCCTAACATAACCCAATTAAGCCCAATTAGCCCTAATTAGGACTAATCATCACTACTCGGCACAATTAAACCCTAATTAGGACTAAATAACCCTAATTAGTCCTAATCAACTCTAATCAGCTATAATTAATAATCGTAATTAACCCTAATAACCCAGTTAGCCCTAATTAGCCCTTGTACATCCCATAATTACTCCATGTTGCCCAGAGATGGTTCAATTACTCGTTGTTTACAAACCCTGCCTTCTTTATATTAATTGTTGTTTTGAGAAGTCCATTGGCAACGAGTTCGATGGTTCAACTCGTTGTCAACGAGTTCTATTTAATGTGGAATTGATAACATATGCAACGATCATTCTGCAGTTTTGATATTTCGGAAAGATTCTTGCATATCTTATCAATTTCTGAACACATGCATGCATAGAAACCCTTAGTTCCCGTTCAAAGGTACTCATTACAAAGTAATGCCTTGTAATGAGCCTTTGGATGTCCAGTTTGGACAGTTTGGAAAAGCTAATTGTTTATAAAACAGTATTTTGACTCATGCTTTATGTTCTATGTCGTGGATATTTGGTACACGTTCTCGTGTGTTTCTCCGGGTGCATACAGATCTGGTGTTCTAACATCCGTCAAACTTTCCTGAGCAAGGTTAGATGAATGTTAGAACACCTAATTGATGTGGTGTACTTGGAAAAATGCGGGGAGGTGCTGCCGAATTTTCCACAGACATCGGACTAAGCATGAGTTATTCACTGTTTTATAAACATGTGCTTTTCTGAATGGGATAGGACCACCACCTGTTCAAGAGTGGAGGGAAAATATGTAGACATGTTGTAACATTCATGCATTGATATTTACATCGGCAATGCCTAAACACTGGTCATTATTGAAGGTGGTATACAGTACGATAATTCAGTCGTCATGTCAGTCGATCGAAGTTGGATGAAAAGGAAGAATGCTGAAGATTTTGAGTGTCGCGTTGACGAATTTCTCGACTTCGCGGTGTATGGGGGGAGATGATAGATCGGTGGGCTGCGGATCCAGGTTGGGACGCCAAGAGTAAGAGCGGGGCTGAGAACAGACAGAACAGAGATCCGACGCACACGGGGGGTCGGTGCCACACGACATCGTCCGACACATGAACGCGGTCGAGCACCCAAATCTAGAGGAGGATGAGGTCATAGCTCTGACCTATACTCAGACGCACATGCGGAAGAAGGACAAGGACGAGACGCACCAGGCGGGCGACTATATTTCAGATATTGCCCGGCGGATCGATATGAGTCAATTTATTTAAGTTAATGTTTTTTCTTTCTATCCTCAATGTCTGTTTCGTTAATTAATGCCCTAACATATCGTTAAACCACTATTTTTGCAGGCCTCGTATGAACAGCTAAGGGGGTCCGAGCAGCAGTCCGGACAGCCATCAGCGTCCACTAGTACGGCTGCGAGTACTGGGGGGTTAAAGCGATGGCTGGATACGCCGGAGGTCGTGAATCGGCCGAAAGGCCGCATACGCGGCCTGCCTAGCACGACTCCTCGTGCCGTGATAGGAGCGTCCTCACCCCCTGCTGCCCCTCCACAGACACCGGCTCCTCGGCCTCAGTTGAACGAGGAGGATATCGAGCGCATTGCTACAGTGGTGTGCCGGATGATGAGGGAGCAGGGCACTGCTGGACCGGCCGCCCCGGCTGCCCAGCAGGATCTAGATCCGGGACTCGGGAACCCCTGCTGAGCCCCTACCCATGCCCGTTCCTAGCTTCCCCCCCCCCCCGCCCCCCGCGCCCGGCTTGGACTCTTCTCCCCTCTCCTAACCGGCTATATCTGGTTCCCGACTTGTACATGTATGAGTTTTTTTTATAATAAATATTTTTTATAATTGATTATATATATTTCTTTCTGTATTGATTATTGTGCGTTGTTGTTGAGAATTGAACATTGTATTACAGGTTTAGGTAATTGAAAAATAAAAAAAAAATTCAAAAAAAAATTGACTTTTGGCGACAGATTTATTCCGTCGCTAAAGTATTCCTTTCAATCAGTTATTTAGCGACGGAATATTCCGTCGCTAAATAAGATTTTTAGCGACGGAATATTCCGTCGCTAAATATTTAATCCGTCGCTAATTAGACAAAAAAGAAAATAAATTAAAATTCTAAAAATATAATTAGCGACGGAATATCCGTCGCTAATGAAAAATAAATCCGTCGGTAAAAATCACATATTTAGCGACGGATTTAAAAATTCCGTCGCTAAACTATTAGTGACGGGCTTTTATACGAGAGATTTTTAGCGACGATGAATCCGTCGCTAATTCTTTTAGCGACGGATTTTGGGCTTTTAGCGACGGAAATCCCCGTCGCTAAAAGCCTGTTTTGTTGTAGTGACCTTTCTCATTCTCTTTCCTCCATTTGGAACAATTTTCACCAAAAAACTTTTCATACACCCCTATCATTCTCTTTATATACACTACGAACAATTTCCTTGGGGGCAACCCAAAAAAATATAAAAAAATGGGAATTCAAATTTTTTAAATTTAATTTCAAAAATCCAATGGGCAGACCCGATATGACCCGGAACCGTCCAACAAACTGGATGCACACCCCTTTTCCCTCTCTCAGTCCCATCCCCGACCCATTCACCCATTGACTCGAACTGCCCGCCCCGACCCGTGTCCAACCCTAAAAGACCCGAATTACCCTCATATCTTTCTCCTGCCGCCGTCGCACCCCTTTCGTGTCGCCAACCTCCTTACGACCCTTCCCTCGCCTGCAATGCCTCAGGCCGTCGCCCAACTCCATCACCGGGGACTTCACCTCTCTTCCTACTTCCCTCCTTCATCGTCCCTGCACCCCCCTGTGGCAACCCCACGGCCGTCGCCGCCCCCCTCTCTTTTCCCCTTCTCTATTTTTCCCTCCACAAGCTTCCGCTACTACACAGCTAACCCCCTTCCCCCAGTCGACCCCCCTACCTAGCCAACCTCTCCCCCCGCCTCCTACAAGCGCTACCGACTCACCCCGCCATGTAGCCCTGACCATCTTCCTCATCTCCACTCCCGAGCTTCGGCCACTCTACTCAAGGACTAAGGCTGACCACCCCCATCGAGCCCTCACCACCTCCTTCTTCTCTCCCCCCGTAAGCTCACATGGTCCTGCACCGCCACGAAAGCCTCGTCCCTTCTCCATTTTTTCTCCTTCATAACCTTCGACATTCCCCATCATGGCCGACCCCTCCCTCCCCGCCGACCCCCCCCCCCCACCTTGGTCGACCTTCCTTCGGCCATCCACACCCCCTCAGTTCAGCCCACCACATTTGGCCAAACTCCCCAACGCCCAAGGCCATGATACCGACTACGAACCCCTTACCCCATCGACTCCGTGGCCTCCCCCCTAGCCCACCTTCCCACTTCGGCCACCCTCAGCCATCATCCACCTTCCACCCTCATCGCCCTCTATCCCTTTGGGCTTGGCCACTATCTCCCACACCACCTCGGCCCCCATCCCCCTCACCTTCGGTGACCCCTTAGTCATTCTTCCCAGTTCAACCAAGGAACCCAAACACCTTCACATCACAGCTAACAGCCGAGGCCGTCGAACCACCTCGCCCCACCCTTCCACGCCGTCGGCCAAACAACATCACCATCGTCATCATTCTTACAGACACTGTAAAAAAAACTCATAGCGACGACTCAACGCGCCCTCGCGTCCTACCTTTCACATCATTCCCCGCCTTACCCATTTCATCAATTTTCCATACTTCGATTTTTTTTTGCAACTTTGACAAAATTTACATCCCCAGGCTTCAGTAGGTGGTGCAGGAGGCGGCTCGAGCCACCTACTCCTCGTCCTTAACGTTCCATGATGACTGTGCCCCTGCACCGGTCATCGTACTCCGCACCGCGACACCTGTCGTTCGTGCCCTTGCACCCATCGTCGTGTTATCATGTCGACGCCCAAGCATTCCAAGCCTTTAGTAGGTGGTGCACGAGGTGGCTCAAACCACATACTCTTCATCCGCATCATGTAGTGACGACGTCAACAACTCTCAGACCAACAGACATTAGAAAATGCTTCTAAGTATAAACCAACGTTTATGCGCGGCGCCTACTCGGGTTGCCCCTCTGCTCGCACCACACGCAGGGGGCTTATGTTTCTAAACTACTTTGGTTGCACCAAAGGGCCCACTAGGGGTCCTGTTTTGCATGACACATCGATATTCAACGGTCAACTTTCCAACGCTTTGAACCGGTCAAACGACACATACTCAAGTCACGTGCAGTTGCTCCTTGTGAAACATCATTGGCATGCCTTCCCCCCTTGGGGGTCGCCCACCTTCCCTTTCGACCACCTCCCGCTTAAAGGGGTCGGCTACCTTCCCCCTTTGGGGGTTGGCCACATGCCCCCTTAGGGGGTCGACGTGCCTCCCACCATATTCATCGCATGCTTTCCCTTGGCCTGGCTCCATCCTCGACGTCTGTCGTCCATGCCGGCACATCGTCTTCGCGATGCCCGTCACCCGCACGCCGTCTCCGCGACCCCCGCCACCCATGCCCGCATGCCGTCGTCGTGATGCCTGTTGCCCACACCGGCATGTGAACTCTACAACCCCCATCGATCGCGCACCATCAACGCGACCCCCATCATCTGCACGCCAGTTGACGCGACACCCGTCGCCCGCGCCGGGGATCCAACTCCTCGACCTCAGTCGCCCACACGCCATCGATGCGACGCCCATTTCCCGCCCACCGAGAGGTGAAGGATGGGTTGCTAAAATAGCCTCATTTACATGTGTGTGTGTGTGTGTGTGCATTGTGTGCACATTTTGTGTGTAATAAGGGAGGAATGAGGCTTCACAGTTGTAACACACCGGACTTTTTAGAGCGTTAAACAATCGGTTAATCAATTTCTTAATCATTTAATACCTCAATTTGATCAAATACCCCTAATGTATATCAGAGCTTCTATAGTGAATCAAACTCTCAATTAATCGTTCTTAAAAGAAAAGACTAAATTAGCGTGCTCCATTAATAGAGTTTACAAAATGGATCCTTCGCAAGGTCATAAAAAAAACTATTAAAATCTACGTCAACTTCACGTCGAGGCTCTAATCATTCCAAGTAACCTACTGATGGTTATTACCTGCAGAATGGAAGAGAAAAAAGGGTGAGCTTTTGACATCTTAGCAAAGTCGGTAAATTTCAATAGAGGTAACAAACGATTTCCAGATTTATTTCACTGGCAATATGGGAAGATATTCAACTCAATCCTTTAAATTAAATATGAATAAAAATAATTTCGAATAAATTGTAAACGATGCAGATGATATTGAACATGGGTGATTGCAAAGTCACGCAGGCAGTGTAGGGTAACACTTAGCAAAGCCATATAGGCAGTGCTCAATAACAATGCAACTACATATGCATATGTACACTTGTTAGACCATTAAGGTACTAATGTCTCCCGCAATAACAGACCATCCTTATATCACCTAACAGACCATTCTTATAACACATCAGTACACTACCTCATGTCAATAATAATCGCTAATTCTATGAATAGATCAATGCTCGATGACTAATGAACAATGAGCATCAATAAGAATTTTTTAACGAACGCTTAAAGCTCAAAGTAGGTTTCAAAGGCAAACAATGCATACTTGAATCAATTTAACAGAGTTCAAATGAATAGTGATAACAAATCAGAATAACATAAGAAATCAATTATGACAGCTTGGTTCGGGTAGAAATCCCTTACTTCAATCCAAGCTAAGCGCTTGCTGCTATTCAACCTCGTTCAAAAACCTCGAATTAGCCTAAATTATAAATTAATTACTAGAATACAATCTAACCTCATAAACTATGAACTCAATGCTAATTTCTTAAACATTGCTCACTCCGACACTTACACAAAACCAAATTGAAACAGATTCCTCGAACAGGTAAGCTAACCAAAAATTCCACACATTCTCTATAAAGCGTTAAGATACCCCAAACTTCATAATAATTTCTTATAAATTACCTTTATATCTCAAAGCAGCATAGCAAGTTAAAATTTTGAATTATAAAAATATTTTTTTAAAATATCAGAAAACCAAAAAATAGCCATTAATACTTCTAGCTCGAATCAAATTCCCATAATTCTTTTAATAGCCTTACAATATATAATAAAAAAAATATAGAAACTTTTTCAAATCATACCAATTCAACTCCAAAATTTATGAAACTGAAATTAAAACTTTTTTATATCATAAAAACATTACTGAAATTCTTTCAGAATCTAATAAGAATTTTAAAGACCAATAAATGAATTTCAGAAAAACTAAAATTGTAGAAATTACAATCATGTATCACACGTCTCATTGCACAATGAATTTTTCGGCAAAGAAAAGGATGAAAGCCCTTACTGGAGATGATTTTTCTTTGCCGGATTCCGCCACCGAACAGCTTCTCTCTCTCTCTCTCTCTCTCTCTCTCTCTCTCTCTCCCTCTCTCTCTCTCTCTTTGTGGGGGTGTGTATGTGTAATTGAAACTCCTCTTTTTTTTTAATCACTCTCTCTTTCTCTATAACTGAAGAGCAATTTGCTCTCTCTTTCTTTGTGTAATCGAGTGAAGTCTTATGGTAAGTCGTCATATACCTCAAGTCCTTATATAATTGAATCCATTTAAATGGTTGGCAAACATCTCAAACACAATTTTGAGCGACTTACAAAGTATTTTACACTTTAATTCACTGATAGATATTGCTTCAAATAATCTTAAATCACAAGCTCCGTACACTGTAAACGCTACAGTTTACCCTTTCTCCATTTATACCATTATATCGTCGCTAATAGTTCAAGTAATTTATCATAATTAACCTTAATCTCAATTTGGAACTGGGATATTACATTCCATTGACTACCAAGACCATAACTCAATGTCTAAGGTCTAACTAAAATTGTAATAATGCCATGTCTATGAAGTTCACTGATCAAAACCATGTGAGCACTTGAACGGAAACATGTTCCCCATCTCTTTTTATTAATCTGTCACCAAAATTGATACCATTGAATAACCTTCGAAGCATACCGCTTTGACTTCGCCAATAAGGATAGCCAATTCTATAAGCACCTACGCGTCATAACCAAGACCACTATTCACACTTTGATGTCAAGCCAAACCAGTTATACCCTCGTCGAACGAATTCACATATCAAATATATCCTACCGTTAGACATATAAGCGTCTTAGGATACATTTCTAAAGTTTATAGAATCATAAACCTATGCTCTGATACCAACTGTAACACCTAAAAAATTCAGAGCTTTAACACACCGAACTCCTTGAGCATCAAAAAGAAAAAAATAAACAATCTCTACTTAATCGCATAAAAACCTCAATTCAAATTACCAACGTTCAAAATTCATGTTCGAGCTTCTAACTAGAGTGAGTTAAACAGAATTTATCAACGCAGAGGTTCTAATGAGCAATACTAAAACTTAAATCAACTCACTTGCTCGGCTCTAATTCTTACTCAGGCAACCTATAGCTGGTTATTACCTGCAGAAGGGAAGTCAAATGAGAATGAACTTTTGAGAGTCCAGTAAGATCAATCAAGGATTAAAACAATGTGATTCGAACGATTTTTCAAATGCAGTCAAATGACAATTTAAAAAAAATATTTTAAATAAAACCACAACATTTCGATATAGACATAAGGAATACTATCAACTCAATCCCTCAAAATCAATAAACATTCCAAAATATTTCAGATATAATAAAACAGAACAGATGACATTGAACATGAGCATTATAGATTAGTAAAACCACCCCGATAGTGCTCAGATACACTCTGCATATGCATATGTACACTAACTAGTCCTTTTAGGTACTAGTTTTAACCCACCCCAAACCTAACTAAGAACCTCATACACTCCTTAAGGGATTATAATATCTCAAAATTCATAATAAATTCTTATAAAATACATTTACAGCTCAAAATAGCATAACAAGTTAAAATATGAATTTTTAAAATTTTTTAATATTTTTGAAATAAATAATTTCTTTTAATACAAGAAAAACACAAAAATAGCCATTAATGTTTCTAGCTCAAATCAAAGTCCCATAATTTTTAGAATAGCTTTAAAATGCATAAAAAATACAGAAACTGAAATCAAAATTTTAAAAGTATTGAATTTATTTTCAAATCATCCATTTTGCTAACTTATGGATAAAGGTATCAATTCAACTCAAAAATTTATGAAACTTAAAGTAAGACTTCTTTATATCATAAAAACAATATTATAATTTTTTCAAATTTTAATAAGTACTTTAAAGACTGAAAACAAATTTTAGAAAAAGTGAACTTGCGGAAAATATTAAAAAAATACTAAATGATTCCGAAAAAAATCTGAAACTTTACCAGTAATTCTAATATTATCCTAAGAACTTTCTGTAAATTTTCAAAAATTTACAGCAATTAGACGATATCCCATAGCCACATGATACAATTGTGCATGAACAATGTACCACATTCACTGCACAAACCCATTTCTCTTAACTCGTCTTATTCTTCTTCCTTCTACCTTCTGTCCAAACCCATAACATCTGGCACACAGATCCCTCACGACAGCCCCTCCCCTTCTCATTAAACACACCCACGACACACATTATACACATATATATATACACACACACATTACACACACGCTACACCTTATTCACGGCTGTTGTGCAGCCTTTCCTTCTCCCTCATTACACACACAAACACACATTGCTGTGCAGCCTCCCTCCTCCTTCAATAGACATAAACAAACACACATAAAATACATATACATACACCCATTAACACAATCACCTGCACATACACACACACACACACACAAAATACACACCCTGTTGTGCAGCCTCTCTCCTCTTACATTAAACATACACAAACACATATACAATACATTCACACACACACACACACACACACATATCTAAATGGGGTTGTTTTGGCAGCCCATCCTTCACCTAACACACACCATGCACACGTACACACACTCTGAAACTAAAACTCATGGCAGCATGGTTGTTATCCCCTCGTGACACAGCTCATTCTCCCATCCCTTCTCACAAACCCACTTCACACACACATTTCCCATAGTGCGCACACATTCTACACACTATTACACACACTATCACACATAGGACACACACAAAAACAAAGTACACGGCAGTAAATACACAGCCCATAATTACACCAACACTCACGCACCCACCTCAAACACGCACACATTGCACTTTTTCATATTTTAGCTCCTACCCTCACTAAAATCCTGAATTTGCATGTATTTAATCGATGAAAAAAAAGGTCGATGTTTATTGATAATGCGCGCTCCTTGCCGGATTCTGATCACTGGTTTTTTCATCGCCGAAATCAGTCCCGTGTTACCCGGTTTTTCTCTCACTCAACTCCAATTTCAGTTCTCAATCTCCCATCTGAATTTCCTTTTAAAACCCCCACTTGAATCACTTAAACACAACCCCATATAATCAGCCTTTTTTCCCTCAAATTTTCCTAGGATTCTTTTTGTTCTCCTCTTTCTTCTCTCTTTTTTCAGTTACCCGAATTTCCCTCCCCTCCTCTGCTCTTTCTTTCTCTTTCTGACTTTCCCAAAATAAAGGGTTGACAAAAGTTTAGTGTGCACACACACACACTTGGGGTGTGTGTGTGTGTATATATATATATATACACCACACTTGGGTTGTGTGTGTGTGTGTGTATTTCAACTACTTGAGATCCACTTGCTTCCATTTTCAGCTCTCTTCAAGCTTCAGGTAACACTTGCTTGAAGCTTCAATGATGAAGTTTCTGTTTTTTGGATGAATATATAGATTTTTTTTGGGTTTATGTTTGTTGTATTTATCAGTCTATTCATCAAAGTAATTTTAATTTGTGATATTCAAGAAATTAATTTGTTAACTTCAAAAAATTTATTATAGTTAAATTCGAATTTTTTGAGATTATGTTTGTTGTATTTTGGCATGCTAAATTCGGACATAAATCTTAGTAATTTTAATTTGTTATGTTTGAGAAATTAATAATTGTTAAATTAGAGATACTTTTGAGATTATGTTTGGTATATTTGTCATGCTAAATTGGTCTATTTATCAAGATAATTTTGATTTGATATGTTCAAGAAACGCCATTTGATAGTTAAGCGTAATCTATTTCTACATAGATTTTGATTCACAATGTCTGATTTTGTTTCAAGCTCCAACACCCCAGTAGATGCTAGTGATCCGTATCTAGGATGAACGTTTCAAACATTGGAGGAAGCCCAAGGATGTTTTCGAGCGTATTCGTTGAGGGTTGGATTTGACATTAGAATAAAGACTACAAGAACAAGCAACATAACAAAAAAAACATGCTCTCGCTTATACGAGTGTCATAGGAGGAGACACCCACTACAAAATAAGACACATGTCGGTAATGATGACAGTGATGATGAAATAAGATATGCGCGGAGAAGACGAGACTACTTTGCGCGCACAAATTGTCAGGTCAAGATGTTCGTAAGTCATAAACCCAAGCAAGATCATTGGCTTATTACTAGCTTGGAATTGGCACACAATCACCCGTTATTAACCCCTTCTAAGGTGAGTCAGATGCATCAACACAAGAATATGGATAAGGTTTCAAAGAGCCTGATTCACACAATGAGCAATGTGCGGATAGGACCTACCGACATTGTTAATGTTCTTGCTAAACAAGCCGGGGAAATTCAGAATCTAAACTTTAACACGACAGACATTCGTAACGCGGTCCGAACCCAAAGACGAGTCGCGTATGACCTCAATGATGCTCAATCCACAATGAGCCTATTGAAGTGGATGCAGATGGGGGACCCACAGTTTACCTTCGATTATAAATTTGACGATGAGCATCGAGTTTCCACAATTTTTGGGGTCGACGGTCGTTCGAGGCTTGCTTATAAGCATTTTGGGGATGTCGTGACTTTCGACACCACATACCGTACCAACAAGTACTCGATGTCGTTCACTCCTTTCACAGGCATCCATCATCATTACCACTCCATCTTGTTCGGGTTCGTTTTGTTAAGGGACGAGAACGAGAGTTCTTTTGTGTGGTTGTTTAAAGCGTGGCTGGAAGCAATGAACTTCAAAGCACCCAAAGTTATCATCACCGATCAAGATTTGTCAATGAAGAAGGCTATTGCTACCGTCTTCCCAGATACTCGACACAACTTGTGCACTTGGCACATAAGCAACAAATACCATGAACGTCTGCATCATGTGTATGCAACGTATCCAGACTTTAAACAGGATTTTGACAAGCGCGTTAACAAGTCGTTAACGATTGAGGATTTTGAGGAGATGTGGGAAAAGCTTGTTGAGGATTACTCATTACAAGACCACGAGTGGCTCCAACACTTGTATGAGTTCAAAGAGCAATGGATTGGCATTTACACAAAAATATATTTTTCTACAAGCATGAAAACAGCGGGCGGGAGTGAATCTATGAATGCCTGGTTCGATAGTTACGTGGGTACAGCTATTAATTTGAAGAGTTTCGTCACGTCCCCAAAAATAGGTTGCCTTGTTATTCGTGAAAGAAAGGGCTGCAAACTTTGCAAGCACGTACAAACAAAGGAGAAGGTTGCTTAAGACCCCGTTGGAGCTGAACGGTGCAAAAGTCTATACGAAGGAGATATTCATGCAATACAAAGTAGAGCTGTAAAAATCAGGATGATACAGTATAAACAAGGCGGAAGAAAAGTCTACACGTGAGTTCAAGGTTTATTCTCTGATAAATGACCTTGTCCCTGAGAAGCTACGCAGAATGTATACGGTGAGCCATGACACATTGACAGATTCGGTGACATGTGTTTGCAAGAAGTTTGAGTTCCATGGTATCATGTGTAGACACATTCTGCTCTTTTTCACCCAAAAGAATATCAAGGCAACCCCTGATAAATATGTCACGCTGCGATGGACGAAGGTTGCAAACATGTTGCACGGTACCATTGCCTTTCCGGAGCATCCGTACACTGACTTTGAAAGGACGTTGCGGTATAATCATCTGGTGACAATGTTTACTCATTTATCTATAAAGGGTTCTGGTACAATAACCGGGTGTAAACATCTCCTCGAGATATCGGAGCAGCAAGAGCCCATCGTCGACCAATTTGAAGTAGCTTCACTCAGCAATGGGGTTGACACTGAGCCTACACAGGGATCAAAAGATGATGTGCCGGTTGAGGAAGATGACAATGATATCCGGCCTTTGGATCCAATTATATTACAAACGAAAGGCCGCAATAGATCTACGCGGATGAAGAGCTCTATTGAACAAGCAACTCAACCTAAAAAGTTAAGAAGGTGTGCACTGTGCAACAAAACGACCAAGCATGACAAGCGGAACCATTACAATGCACTGGGGATAAGTCCAGGGGGTTTGCAAGATGAGGAATAAGATGATGCCGAAGATGAGGAAGAAGAAGATGCAGTGGACCTTTAGTCTAATGAATTTTTATTGTAATAATCTTTTATGAGCCATCAAGTCTGTTGGACTTTTTCTAATAATTTTTTTGTAATAATCTTTTATGAGCGATCAAGTCTCAAAAAAAAAATTTTGGGTGATTTTTTTACCTCCGTCCGCTACATAGTGTAGCGGACAGAAGAACAACATGCAACACTTAGAATTTTTTTGGTGTATTTGGTCATCCGCTACACTATCCAGCAGACGGCGCAACAGAAACATTAGATTTCAACACTTAAATTTTTTTTGGTGTATTAGGGCGGTTTTTTAGGGCACCTAACATTAAACTTCAACACTTGAATTTTTTCTAAGTTTTAGGGTGTCCGCTACATAGTATAACGGACGGCGCAGCAAAAACATTAGGATTCAACACTTAGTTTTTTTTTTTTGTTCTTTAGACTGTCTGTTACACTATGTAGCAGACGGCCTAACAGAAACATCAGTCTTCAACACTTAGTTTTTTGGGTGTTATGGCACCTAACATTAGACTTCAAGACTTAGAATTTTTTTCTAAGTTTTAGGATGTTCGCTGCATAGTATAGCAGACGGCCAAATAGAAACATGAGTCTTCAACACCCGTTTTTTTTTTTTTTTTTGTTCTTTAGACTGTCCGCTACACTATGTAGCGGACGGCCTAACAGACTACATTAAACTTCAACACTTGGAATGTTTTTGGTAGTTTTATGGCACCTAACATTAGACTTCAACACTTTGAATTTTTTTCTAAGTTTTAGGGTGTCCGCTACATAGTATATCGGACAGTGCAGCAGAAACATCAGGCTTCAACACTTAGAAATTTTTTGGTTCTTTAGACTGTCTGCTGCACTATGTAGCGGACGACATAATAGAAACATCAGTCTTCAACACTTTGTTTTTTTTTTTTTTTTTGGTGTTTTATGGCACCTAACATTAGACTTCAACACTTAGAATTTTTTCTATGTTTTAAGGTGTCCACTACATAGTATAGCGGACGGCGCAGCAGAAACATAAGGCTTCAACACTTAGTTTTTTTTTTTTTTTTTGTGTTTTATGGCACCTAACATTAGACTTCAACACTTAGAAATTTTCTAAGTTTTAGGGTGTCCGTGGCATAGTATAATGGACGGCCAAACAGAAACATCAGTCTTCAACACTTAGTTTTTTTTGGTTCTTTAGACTATCTGCTACACTATGTAGCGGACGGCCTAACAAAAACATTAAACTTCAACACTTATTTTTTTTATTTTTTTTTGTGTTTTGTGGCACCTAACATTTGACTTCAACATTTAGAATTTTTTCTAAGTTTTAGGGCGTCCGCTGCATAGTATAGCGGACGGCCAAATAGAAACATCAGTCTTCAACACTTAAATTTTTTTTTTTTTTTTGGTTCTTTAGACTGCCCGCTACACTATGTAGTGGACGGCCTAACATAAACATTAAACTTCAACACTTAATTTGTTTTGGGATTTTATGGCACCTAACATTAAACTTCAACACTTAGAAATTTTTCTAAGTTTTACGGTGTCTGTTGCATAGTATAGCGAACGACGCAGCATAAACATTAGGCTTCAACACTTAAATTTTTTTAAGTTCTTTAGAATGTCTGCTACACTATGTAGCGGACGGCCTAACAGAAACATCAGTCTTCCACACTTAGTTTGTTTGGGAGGTTTAGACCGTCCGCTACATAATCTAGCGGACTGTGTATTAGTATAGCTGCAAACACATTACCTTCATTCTCTTTCCCACCATCAGCCTTTCTCAATGAAGGCAAAAAAACCACACCATAACATGGCTTACCACCATCAAACCTATCTCAACAGAGCCAAAAATCCACAACACACAAATAAACCACCACAACACAAATAAACCACCACACCACAATACATGCCTCAATCGAACTTCGATTAAATTGGTATTTAAAATAAAATTGTTGTCTTAAAAATAATCGTTTACAAGAAGTCATCATTGGGCGTCATCTTGAGCAGGATTCTCGTCGTTAGATGGATGTAGAATAAACCTAACTGCTCTAGGCCGGCCTCTATAAATTTTCCAAGCTATTTTATATCTAAAGGCTTCTACTTCTACTGCGCTTCAGACGGCCGCCTTGAGGCTCTCACCCCGACAAATATAGTCCATGTACATGCAGACGAAGACACTGCAGTCCGAGGTATTAGCTTGCTTGGGCCTCTTCCTCTTCACTCGCATTTGGAGCTTCGGCCTCGCCGGTACTTCTAGTTCACGGAGAGAGTGGACTATGACACATAACAGATTTTGTGGAGAAATAAAAAAAATGGCATAAGCTACGAGTTAACATTTACAATACGCAAATTACAATCAGCATTAAACAACAATCGTAAGATTATCATAGCATCCAACTGGTATCTGAAAAGCCGCTTCACGGGCATTTGATTGGTATCGTCAAGGAGACTATCGAGGACTGATATGACCTTCTGAGTTGGTTCATAGCAAACCAAGTACCAGTGGTTGCTATTACCTCAAAATGGTATTAGGAACACGTCTGCATCCCGAGCGCTCACTGGACTATCCCTATTAAGAAAGGCAATGAGCGCATCAGACTGTTGCCACTATTTCAAGGTTTTATGCCTCGTCCCTTTGACCCAAGCCTGCCATTCACCTACGAGAATGCCATGAAAAAATGCATCCATAAAAAAAATGCGTGGATACTCATTACGGGTGTCCTAACTCCTTAGCCTCAGAATTTCCACGCAGGCAGAGATCACATTGTCACTCAACCAAGCCCCCGGAGCTAGGGTGGACATTTCGTCCCACGAGCAACTGTAATCCATGACATTCGAGCAATCCACACTATATGACGCTTTTTCCCGAGAGGCCTCGCTAAAGTAACGCTGATGGATTAGCTCATATTTTACCAGCTGTAGAGGCTTCAACGGATGCCCTTTGCGATAAGCGGGGGGTCGACCGGGGGATATTGCCCACCAGGAGGGGGGGGGATCGGCTGATGTTGCCCTCTGAGCGGGTCAATAGGGGATATCCCTTTTCGGGGGGCAAACGGGAGATATTGCCCTCCCGGGGGGTCGGCCGGCTGATATTGCCCTCCGGGGGGGAATGTCCCACCCATGAGACAATGGGCATTGACTCGGAGAGATTGATGTTTGTGTATTGCCAATCTTATGTGACTCCACTCTAAGAGAAAGGTAGTGGTTCTGAGTCCGAAAGCAAAGAAAATGAGGGGACACTGTAATCGTCCCATGGGGCTTGAGCCTGTCTCGCTACGGAGGGACCACCAACTCCTTCGCTCACCCTTGATGTCTACCCTGAGGGATCACCGTATCCCTCATTCACATGGGGAGGCTGCCACCCCGGATAGTCCATTCCTGGGCTGACGCCCGAAGGGCGTTTCGTCTAATAGCGCACATACTCCCCGCAGCCTTGGGCCAATGCATCAGCCCGTTGGCAAAGTTCCAATCTCATGGCATCAACCAGATCCTTCCACTCACTCAGCTTTTAGAAGAAGGCGAGTGAGGCATTAACCTACATCCAAAGAGATAATAAGTATAACCACAGAACAGACGAGATTGAATGTAAAACAAGAATAATAAAACCACCAATTCAAATCATTGGTTGGGCAACTTATGAGACCGTATGCCCTACGCTTATCGATCTGACCCCTAGGGTGGTACCTCTGCCCTCATTCAAACCTTATCAGGGCTACTCTCTTCCGCGTGATAAGGTATTACCACTCGTTGTACTGCTCGATATTGATCACGGGGTCAGGCTCCGACACAATGGGCGCCAGGGTGTCTTGCCAAGAATTACAAACCTCAATTTCTCATGTGCACAATTCGTGTGCATTCACCTTGCCAAACCGTCTGACATTCGATGGGTTCCTATTAACCCTCATAGCTGGGGCATCGGCTGGAAACCTCTGCGGGCAGTTAAAATGGTGCATTGCACGATCTGGTAGGTGCCACTCCACAACCTCGAAGTGGATCAAGGGTGTGCGTTACAACCCGAAGAGTGTGAAGACGTACGACTCTACCACCCATCGCTTGAAACGCTTATACGGTGCCCAACGCATTTGGCCCAGAGAAAGCGAGTCGAGCTCCCCCCGATAGAGCGTAATGTTGTGATGGGGATCATCTCTCTGTGGGTAGTGGCTCAGCTTCCGGCTGTACTCCCAAGCACCCAACCGATGCCATACATTATCGGTTTCGTCCTTACGGTTGGGTGCGCCGGTAACAATGTGTTCATAAGACCACACCTGAGAACAAAGACAAATTATATATAGTATCGTCAAAATTTATTGCCCATTGACTAAAAAAAATATTGATAACGTAATCAAGATTTATATGATATACCTGTAACAGCGAGAGACGTGCACATATAGCTCTAGAGTAGGCCTCGTTGCCTTGTGCAATGCGCGGTACATGTACGCAAGACTTGTTGCACCCCAGGCATACTCCCTAACCTCTTGCAGGTTACCCAACAATGGTAAATATTTGACGTTGACCGTATTATTCGACATCGTTGGGAATAGAATTGCCCCCATCACCCACAAAAGGAAAGCATGTGTGTACAGCACAAGCATCTCATCCATGTAGTTTTCTGGCAGAACCCTGTAGGTATCTAGCAACCACTTTAACTTTATCCCACCAGTCCTAAATTGATCTTCAGGTATGGAAGTAAAGAAGTCCCTAGCGGCTCTCTTATTCGTTGCTTCCGACGGAAGAGCAATTACCGGCCGCCCTGTCACTGGTAACCCTAAGATGAACCCTACATCTTCTAGGGTAATTGACATCTCTCCAATAGGGAAGTGAAACGTATTCGTTTCATTTCTCCACCTCTCAACAAGGGCACCTATTAAGTTCCGGTCAAGTTGTTGAAAGATCTGCTTGTGCGTGAAAACCCCAAACCTAATTCCACGCAGCAATGTTTTCTGGTATTTGTTCAATTTTCAGAGTCCAAAATTATTGGATACTTCTACTGTGTTGAGGAGTGCTATTTCCTATGAATTAATAAATACAATTTAAGCAAAGAAAACGGTATACAATATTCGTGAGAATAAGAAAGTTGATAAAATAAATACATGTCGTCCGCTACACTGTGTAACAGACGACTTTTTGCCTGACGGCTATCAGGGTTAAAAAGTTGTCCACTACACTACATTATGTAGCAGACAGTACTTTTACTGTCTGCTAGATTATTTAGCGGATGATATTATTGTCAACCGTACCGTCCGCTACATTATGTAGCGAACGACGAAAAAAAAGCGCAAAAAAATAATTATCAGGACCATCCACATATAGCGCGTGGACGGCCAGATTGCTTTGGCAACTTAATCCAATTTGCCCGCGTGAGCAATGGATCAGCTCCCATATGTGTGTGTGTGTGTGTGTGTGTGCGTGTGTGTTCTTTTATTTACATAATAACCCGTAAATAGATTTTGTCTTTCAAGTCACCCCCCTCACTGGCATCATCATTAATCTACAACTCATGCTTATTTTTAAAATGTCGCAAAAAACTTTCAAAAATACCGCTTATGCCAATCCAGGCTAAATATTATTTTATTACAAAATTATCGATAAAAGAAATAAAATATACAGCTAAGAATACCAAGGTTTGGGGTATTACATATGTTTCAAATTTTGACTCAAACCTGTAGGCTAGTTGTCTTTCAGTGAAATTGGATTAGACATCAAATTTCATTAGAAACAATCTCATCCAGTATACACACTGATCTTTCTCTTAAAATTTTATTACATCAAATGTAATACTCCATTCATTCTATTGAATTGTTCCTCTCTTATATGATGAGATGGGATGTGCCCAAAAATTTCTCTTTCTAAGATTGCACTGCATTGTAAAGTGCAATTAACTTCCATAATTTTTCTTTTTTTATCTATCTATCTATACTACTTATAAAGAGAATAGCTTTTTTGTGTAACACCTTTTTGGTGCTACACTGAAACTAAATCATGTGCCGACACGTGTCCATTATGAAGACAAAATTGTAAAATATTATTACCCACTCTCCAAAACTTCAGTTACCTCAAAAGTCTCGCACTCCATGTACTTCACTTAACTGGATTTCTCCCTTATCACCTATCTTCCTGCCATTCTCCCTTCATCCATCTCCGCAGATTCAAATCGGCAACTAACGAACTCCAAGGGGTACTGTTCCAGTGAAATGTGCATTTTTTATTTTATTTCATACATCTCTTCATTTTTCAGTCTACATTTCCCTTTCTCCGCATTTCCCCTCTCCCTTAACAACTCTCTGAAGAAATTCAACCTGCGAGTCTTAAATAGTATGATCTGGTAATATCCAAAGAAAATTTAATTTGGGGGTATGAGGACTCCAGAAGTCACATCTCCTAACTACCAATTTCCATTCCCTCCAAGTTCTCACGCAGAATTATAGGTATTTTTCTCTTTCAATTTATGTCTACCTCTTGGAGTTGTTGTTGAACATGGTGCTCCATGACCATTAAATCCAAAAAAAACCACTAACAATGACTATATATTTTGCTGAATCTTTCCTCAGTGCCTCCCCTTTGGTGCCCAGCCAAAACCCACTTCACATTCTCATCATAACCCTATTGACAACTATAGAAGCCTAAACCCCAATATTTGTAAATCGAGAAACGCACCAAACATAAAGGTAACAAGACCAACCCATTTGCATTCTTATGATATCAAAGAAACCCATTTGATGAAACTACTAAACAGGTCCTGCAAAGCAAGCAAATACCATGAGTCGTTATATTTTCTTGATTGTATGGTGAATAGGTGTTACAAGCCAGATGTAATTCTTTCTAGAAAGTTTATCAAGGGTTTCTTCAATTCGAAAAACGTTGGGTTTGCAGTTATTAAAGTCATGAAAATCTTGGAGACACATGGCAAACCAGGCGTGTTTGCTTACAATGCAGTAACTAGTAGGTTTTGCATGCTGAATCACATTAAATCTGCCAATAACGTGTTAAATCAGATGAGAAATCGAGAGTTTTGCACGTGCAGCGCCAGACTAGTCTATATCTATCTATACTATATATAAAGGAAAAACTTCTTTTGGTACCTATCTAGAATTGTAACAAGTGACATTACAAGAAAATTTCTAAAAAATGAGACAAAATACAAAGCTTAAATGGTAACAACCTACCTATAAAGGCATGTCTAGTTTTCATAATTTAAACTTCATAAAAAAACATAGTTAAAGTAAATTATAAAGTCCAAACTTGATATTACAAAAATATCATATTGCTATCTTTATCTTTGCACATGTTTGTTTTTAACAATTTCAAATTCATTACAAAATTGTAGTTATAATTAAATATAAGTTTGATAGGATGATAGTAATTTGCTAACTTGTTTGCCACACGCATGACTAACTTATATTTATACAATTTAAGATTCATTTTACCGAATGTGACAATAAATAGTTATACGTGATGCTTGATTTTGTTTAACAAAATTGATATTATTAATTTTATTTTTACACACGCATCGCGTGTGCTAAGATGACTCGTTATATGCAAAACGAAATACCCATTTTGGTGTAACTGTTGGTGTGAGTTGTTAACAGAGGATTGTGTGGAGTGATTTTAGGGATTGTGTCCTTGTTTTCTCTAATTGTGGATCACCCAAGATTAAGCTTTGAGTAGTGTATAATTGTTAATCCCTTCCTAGAATAGTTTTACAGTACATACTATATAAACATGTCTTGTATTCTGATAATAGATATCAATGAAATGATTATTTTCTTCATGGTATCAAAGCAGAGATTCTTGGACCTATAAAATTTCTGCAAAATAGCAGGAAGGGAAAGAAACATCAAAGAGATATGAACAATGGCTGCTATTGTAGAGAAATATCAAAAAGAGAATCCAACCCTTGCAGATATGACATTTAGACTGAAACAAGTGTTGAACCAGAGTCAAACTCAGAGTCATGAGTCTGGCGCACAAATTGGCATCAAATTGGATAGCACCAACTATGGACTTTCGTCTCAGATTGTCGAGATGTATATCTCAGGCAAAGACAAGCTGGGATATATCAATGGGGATATTCTACAACCCCAAGTGACAAATCTGAATTTCAGGAAATGGAGGATTGAAAATCCGGTGGTGAAGGGATGGTTGATTAATTCGATGGACCCAAGTCTGAACAGTATCTTCAGCAGATTTCCAACAGCAAATGAGGTATGGGACAATATTGCTACTACTTACTTTGATGGCACTGACACTTCACAGTTTTATGATCTCAAAAGACAAGTATGAGACTCAGACAATGAGTAGGTTCCATTGAAACATACTACAATAACCTTCAAGGATTATGGAGAGAAATTGATTTTCGCCGTCCAAATATGATGAAGTATAAGGTGGATATACATAAGTATAACTCTATTTTGCATAAGGATAGAGTTTATACTTTCCTAGATGGTCTAGATGATCGTCTTGACAAAATCCAAGGGGATGTATTACAAATAAAGCCATTTCCTACAGTAGAACAGGCTTATGCACATGTTTGTAGAGAAGATCTAAGGCAGGCAGTAATGATGAGAAATGGGGATACCACATCTGGTGTTGTTATGCTATCGAGATGAGGACAAAAATCACAACAGTAGGCTTCACTTCAGGTACTATTTGGTGAGAAGCCAAACATGACAGCAAAGCAGAAACCACAAGCAGAAGGTGGAGGGTGCACACACTATGAGAATATGAAACATACTAGAGAGACATGTTTCAAGCTACATGGATTTCCAGAATGGTGGCATGAACTCAAGGCAAAGAAAAAACGTGATACTGGTACAAGCGAGAAACCTGGTCAAGCAACCCTTGTAAGCACTGAACCCCAACTATCCCTTGTACCACATGGGGATTCTCTTTCTTTTACAAGTGAACCGATGGATATTAATAATTCAGGTAAAAATGGTTGTGCTCTAGTTTGCTCCAACCAAGAGAATCACCATGGCTGGATTATTGATTCAGGGGCTACTAACCATATGACATTTGATCCACAAGACTTTGTCAAATCCACCCAACCAAAACGAACTTGCATTGTCAACGCTGAGTAACATATCCAGTTACAGTGGCTGGAAAAGTTGTTCTTTCACCCTCTTTTACATTACCAAATACTTTATTAGTACCATTTCTTTCAAGCAAATTACTTTCTATAGGCCAAGCTACCGAGGAATTAAATTGTTGTGCCCTGATTTATCCTAATTTCTGTTTGTTTCAGGATATTCTCACCAAGGAGATTATTGGTCGTGGTACTAAAGGGGGGGGGGGGGGTTGTATTACATCGATGATTTCAGTTTTGGTAGAGCAAATAATGTACATCACACAGGAGCCAAAGAATGGCAAATATGGTTGTGGCGCCGTCGGCTGGGGTATCCATCATTTAGGTATTTGAAGCATTTATTTCCAAATCTATTCTCTAGTTTCCATGAGTCTGATTTTAGATGTGAAACATGTATTCAAGCCAAAAGTCACGTGTACCTTACCCAATAAGCTTTCAGAAATATGAGAATCCCTTTACTTTTATTCATTCTGATGTCTAGGGTCCTACTCCTATTTCTATTTCTTCAGGATTTAGGTGGTTTGTGACATTTGCAGATGGCTGTATGTACACGTATGACTTGGTTTTATCTGATGAAAAATAAAAATGATGTGCTTAGAATTTTCAGTCATTTCATAGTATGATAAAGATGCAATTTTCTACTAAAGTTCAAATTCTTAGGTCAGATAATGGTGGTAAATATGTGAGTAATGAATTTCGAGAATACTTCAACACACATAGTCGTTATCATGAGACTACTTGCTCTCAAACACCACAACAAAATGGTATTACGGAGCTAAAGAACAGGCATATTCTTGAAACGGCTCGAGCACTCTTAATTGCAGCTCATGTACCTCAATGTTATTGGACTGATGCAGTTGTTACTGCAACTTACTTGTTGAACCGCATGCCATCTCGAGTCTTGGATTTTAAAACTCCACTGCAAGTTCTTGCTCAGCATATGCCATTGCCTTCCGTATTAATACTTCCACCACAAATATTTGGATGTGTTGCTTATGTTCACCTTCACAAAAATTAGCGAATGAAACTTGATCCTTGTGATGTTCGTTGCATCTTTCTTGGGGATGCAACTCATCAAAAGGGCTATCAGTGTTATGATCCTACTACAAGGTGTCTTCATACCACCATGGATGTCACTTTCCTCGAATCTGAAACTTTCTTTCCTAAATAAGTTACTCATTCTTCTCTTCAGGGGGAGATATTAAGTGAAGAGCAGAATTGGAAAAGGTGGCCAGGCTTTGAAGATGTATCAATAATGGAAAATAATGAAGCTCCAATTATTGAAGGTCAGCCCGAGGAACCAATGACATCGATGGAACAGAGAAAACAAACTGAGGAAGTTGAGACTGGAAGTGAGCTATCTACCCCTGATCCTTTAGTACCATACGATCAAGCTCCTGAGAATACTCCTGAGGTACAGTCTCTAAACTCTTCCCCCATGAATATAATAGAAGACTCTATTGGCTATAAATTACCTTTTAGGTATAACCGAGGAAAGCCACCTAATAGGTACTCACCTGATCACATAGGAAAGAAATCAAAATATCCAATTGCCAACTATGTTTCAACTAAGAGGTTATCGAAACCCCTTAAAGCTTTTGTGCACAAACTATTTGTTGATTATGTTCCTAGTACAGTACAAGAACCCTTGAATGATGCTAAGTAGATGTAAGCAATAACTGAAAAGATGAAGGCACTATAAAAAAATGATAAATGGATGTTTGTGCCGCTACTGAAAGGTAAGAAAATAGTTGGATACAGATGGGTGTTCTCCATTAAACACAATGCAGATGGGTCAATAGAAAGATATAAGGCGAGTTTTGTGCCAAAAGGATGTACTCAGACATACGGTATAGATCATCAAGAGACTTTTTCACCCGTGGCAAAGTTGTATACTGTTCGAGTTCTTCTCTCTCTTGCTACAAACTTAGATTGGCCGCTGCATCAGTTTGATGTAAAGAATGATTTCCTCCACAGGGATCTTAAAAAAAAGTTTATATGGACATTCCACCTGGGTTTAGTACTTCATCACAAATGGATGTTGTATGTAAGTTGTAGAAGGCGTTGTACGGGCTAAACAATCACTTATAGCTTGGTTTGGATGATTTAGCGTGGCTATGAGGAAGTATGGTTTCAAACAAAGAAATTTAGATCATACTTTGTTCATAAAGCATCGACAAGGGAAGGTGTTGATGATATGATAGTTACAGGGAATGATAAGGAGGAAATATGTAGTTTAGAAAAGCATTTAGCAGCTGAATTGGAAATGAAGAATCTTATGGGATTGCAGTATTTTTTGGTATTGAAGTAAGTCGATCAACTCAAGGCATATTCTTATCACAAAGAAAATATGTGCTTGATTTACTATCCAAAACAGGAATGCTCAGTTGTAGGCCTGAACATACGCCAGTAGTTCAGAATCATGGATTGTGAGAACACTTGAATCAAGTACCCACCAACAAAGAAAGGTCTCAACGTCTAGTTGGAAAATTGATCTACTTGTCCCATACCCGACCAGATATTGCCTACACTGTGAATTTGGTGAGTCAATTCATGCATTGTCCTAGTAAAGATCATATGAATGCAGTTCTTTGGATTTTGAGATACTTGAAGTCTGGTCCAAGAAAAGGGCTTATGTTAAAAAAAAATCATCTTAACATAGATGGTTATACAGGCGTAGACTGGGCAGGGAGTTCTACTGATAAAAGATCCACATCAGGTTATTTCACTTTTGTGGGAGGTAACTTAGTCACTTGGAGGAGTAAAAAACCGAAGGTAGTTGCACTATCAAGTGCAGAAGCTGAGTTTAGAGGCATGGCTAAAGGAGACTTTGTGAGCTCCTTTGGTTAAGAAGGTTACCGGAAGAAATTGGATACTCAACCAATCCTACAATGAATCTGTTTTGTGATAGTAAAGCAGCTATAAAGATTGCTCACAATCCAGTTCAACATGATCGTACAAAACATATTGAAGTGGATCGACATTTTATCAAGCAAAAACTTAAGGACCAAATAGTTCGATTTCCGTTTGTGAAATCAGAAGACCAATTAGCTGATATACTTACAAAGGTTGTGTCTAGTAAAGTGTTCTACAACTCACTGGACAAGTTGGGCATTGCAGATATTCATGCATTAACTTGAGGGGGAGTGTTGGCGTGAGTTGTTAACAGAGGATTGTGTGGAGTGATTTCAGGGATTGTGTCCTTGTTTCCACTAATTGTGGATCACCCAAGATTATAGCTTTGAGTAGTGTATAGCTGTTAATCCCTTCTTAGAATAGTTTTACAGTACATACTACATAAACAGGCCTTGTATTCTGATCATAGATATCAATGAAATGATTCTTTTCTTCGGTAACTACCCACTTAAAATGTTAACACTTGGCATCAAAAGAATTTTTTTAACTAACACAAAAAGTAATATTTAAATGCTGAATAATTACATAAGATGTCATAATCTGGTTTATAAAACTTGAAAATTATTCCAAAATATGTAGTCAAAGTACGTTCAAAAAATAATGGTTGACATTATGAAAATCACAATATCAAGCATGATATACAAATATTGTATTTTAACTTTATTTTTGGAATCATTTTATCGAATGTGACGATAAACACTAATACTTAATGTTTACTTTTTTCAAAAAATTCATATCAGTGACTTGTTTTGCACGCACATAGAACGTGCTACAGTGACTCGTACTATATATATAGCGTATACCCATTTTCGTGTTACATAACAACTTATCTTCAATGATGTCATTTGACACTATGAGAAAATTATTAAAAAAATCACACAAAATAAAAATAGGATATAATAAATAACTACTTTAAGGACATTTGATTTTTCACATTTTAAAACACTTCATGCTTGATTTTTTAACAAATTTTAATTTAATAACTTTATTTTTCACATAGACTTATTTAGAATTTATTAAAAATATAGTAAAAATATATTCTAAATGACAAACTTAACATTATAAAAATAATACTCTGTATAATACTAACTTTATTTTTGCACACCCTTATCTATATTATATATAAAGAGAATACTCATTTTAGTATAACACATATTTTGGTGTTACATAACTATCCACTTAGAATGTGACACTTGTCATCAAAAAAAAAATTTAATTAACACAAAAGGTAATATTTAAATATTAAATAACTGCACATGTTTGGTTTTAAAATAAATACATCTAGGAATATCATATTTTAACTCTGATAAATACTTTTTTCACAAAATCCATATCGATAACTATCCCAATACCAATTATAGAATTTTTGAAACCACGTTTTCTTCCTTAAAATCTTTATTTGGAACCACGATTTTCAAAAGTATGATAGATAAGTAAATAATGTTCAAAATAGAGTAAAGAAGTAATTAAGTATTAAAAGTATATTATTTGGAGGAAAACTCCAATCATACGCTTACGCTACACAATCACACGCGCACATCTTCACACACAGCACATCTGCACGCTTGCACAAACACAGAATCACGCATCCAGGCGCGCACACTCACATCACGCAGAGGCACAGAGGGACACACCCGCATTTGCAAATTGGTGGACCGACTTCTGCAAAAAAAATGGGGGTTGCTTGTCAGCTTTCGGGTGGGTTTGCGAGTTGTCACCACAGAATCACCACAATTTAAGCATTGGCATGTAATTGTCAGTTTGTAAACGGTGCAAGCGCTTTTTTGGTAAATAAAAGTGTTTGCTAATGCGGAAAATCTAATGGAACCCACTGAGTGATGGTTATCACAAATTTGAATTCTTCTCCCGAAGGATTTTTGCATTTTGGCGGCAAACAACCTTTGATCCGGCAGGAGGTATGTTTTCAAAACTTTCACTATTAGTAGTAGTTCATTTAGAGTATGTTTGATGGTTGGAAGTTGGAACCGTATGTGCACCTTCATCTATGTACCTACCTGTATCTATGTGTGTGCTGGGTAGTTTGTGTGTGCTAGGCGAAGCAATGGAGATAGTCCAATATCGCTTTTCTACTCAATGAAAGATGGCCATAAAGAAAATTTTGTCTCTATAATGGAGCAATTTGGTTATGCTGTTTCATTTTCGCCGGACTGAGTGGTACAGAAACCAGTGCTAGCTCATTGCTTCCTGAATAATTATGTGATCTTACATTAAGAGAAGGTTGAATTTGAGGGGGTGCAGTGTACAGTAAAAATAAAATTGGTTCTTTCCTTTAAATGGTTTCGTTACTTGGAATATTGGTATTGCACACTAGCAACTTATATCAAGTAAACTTGGCAGAAAATTTGGGCATGAATTCCTGGCCGAGACACTGTGATCATGCTCTAACTCTGCCGTAGTTTGAATTGTTTTATTATTTGTATTGTATTCGAGTCTGTGAAGGCAATGAGGAGAGAGGCCTACAAGGCTTATATTTTGAAGTATCATTTATTATTTACCCAACGTGAGATCAATATCTTTGAACACACCCTCTCACGTGTGGCCTGACTGATTTTTGAGTGGGCCTAGCACGAAGAGAAGTAGACTGGGTGACGGTGGAGGAACTAATAATATTGTCTACTAGCCTTGGACTCACCAGCTCTCCCCCCGTTCAAGAAATATATTCGTTTCTTCAATTGTACATACTGCTAATTTGGAATGGCAAAGTTGTCCTTCAGAATATTCGCTTTTGGGAAGGGAACTCGAATTATGGAACGGATGAAGTAACACATTCGATTGATTCTCCGTAACTTTTACTGACATTTAGTTTTAAAAGGCAAAGGTTAAAATTGGATGCACATCTTCCCTTAACAAGGGTCACATAATGCAGGCGGATTGACTTTTCTTGTTTGGTGTATTCAGCAAGGTTGAGCGAATTTCGAACCACGTTCACTTCCTCGCATTTAGAGGCTAAAACCGTTTCTTCTCCCCTGAAATCATATGGTCTAAATGATTTAACATTCTTTCTAGCTAACTGGCGTAGAGTAGAGACGAAGAAACTGTCATGGCTCATTAATCACCTTAGAGAGGATGATAGTGCGTGAGTTTGAGTAATTTTTTATTGGAAGATGAATAGTAATATTGGCTGCTGGTCTTTTTGAAGTGATTTGGAAAAGCAATTCCAAGGATAGAGGAGCAATTTCAGATATGGGCAGTTTATAGAATTTTAATTGTATGCATTTTAACAAAATTTGAATAACTTATAATTTTTCTCATGAATATATTAAAGTTATAGTCACTTTGAACAGTGTTGAAGTTATCTCCTTTAAGCTTACTTGCAAATATTAGTCTCTTAACTTGATTTCCACGGAATTAGTACTTATGTATATAGCTAGGGACTTACACAGGTTAACTATCTCTTCTTGCAGGATATTTCGAACTGCAAGTTGTTTACAGGGCTTCATATAGATAGTCTGTTGTCTCTCTTTATAACAAGTTAAAGTCGGAAGATTAACGATATTGCTAGATGTCGAAAGCTTAGAATAGCCTACGATCTTTATAGAAGAAAATAGTAAAAGGCCATATGCGATTCTGAGAAGAATATCATGTTCAACAATCGTAGATGTGCATTTTAACTTGCATGCCCCAAGAAAGAAATTTTGGCATATAAAGGCCTAGTTTGTGCTTTACTTTTTGGTCTGGGAGAGTAGTTTCAGACCTGCATCCGGAAAGGTATGGACAAATAAAGTCTTCCTTATACTTCCCAACATCATTAATATAGGAAGTGCAATGTTAGAACTTATGCCTTTCTTATTGTGAGTACTAGGTAGCTTTGTTTTAAAGTATCGTATCAATAACCTTGCCCAAATATTATTCACTAACTGAAAAACTTAATATGAAAGTGCTTCCTATGTAGATAGACAGACGGGCATACTTCTTGATGCGCTTATATGGAACAAAGCTGAAAACCAGTACTACTGGCTTGTATAAGTGAACGAGTATTGAATAAGTGAACGAGTAGAGCCTACATTTGCTGGCTTGTATAAGTGAACGAGTATTGAATCACCTCTACCATATGCCTGAAGCATATGTATAAGGAGTCTACGTAAACAAGAAACAGCAGTATAACGGCTGCGAACATGGCTGCATAATACAAGTTTTGCATCGCGTCTTCAAGAATAAGGGTCTGAAGGCATGCCATTATAGTGAAGGCTGTGGAGTAGAACATCGCAGTGGAAGAAATAAGCCACTTCATTGGTAGTGCAAAGTAGAAATCATCCACATGAAATGGCGACAACTGAATTGAAAGAAGAGTTGCCAAGGCAAATAAAGCAGCAAATAGACTTGCCCCAATGTAAAACAAGAACAGCCGTAGAGCTCGCTTAGAATTGTCGAGGAGAACTGGATGGCCATCATCCTGATTGAAACCTCCAGGAAGAGTAAAAAGTACTGCAAAATTTACGGTAGCAAGAAGGGTTGAAATGATCATTAGGCCCTGGTTGATATCTTTTGCTGCTTTCTCAGCTGTTTCTCTTAAAGTTGAGTGATGTTCTTCATATAATTCTCCTGCTGTCTTTCCATTAGAGTTCCGATGACGCAATATATGTGGATTAGAGTCACGCCTGACACGCTGTGGGAAGCCAAAAAAAAGTAGCAATGGATTTTATCATGAAGCTTATGCAGGTAGTTGTTACTCAAAAGCCAATCATTAGTTGAAGGAAAAAGCTAGTTGCCTGTCATCACAAATTTAGCAGTTTAGTAGTTGAAAACTTTCTTTAGTATATCCTTATGTATTATGAAAGTAGAAACTCTACCTATCTCATCATTGTAACTTGTGGAACAAAGATAGCTACCATAAGTCCATAACTGATTGGAATTCTTCCCCAAAAATTAGAGAGGTTGATTAAAGCCATCAGAATCTAGCAACGAAGAACTTGGTTCCAGTTGGTGTATTATTTAATGCTGTAATAGTGCTTTCACTACTTCTGCATTAGCTGTGTAGTGTAAATAAAGCTGACAAGTTGTGTTCATTTTACGCACCACTGCCATTTCCTGGCCAGAAAAAAGAAAAGGGTGCCTCAGGGCAACTTATCCAGAAACTAATCAGGATAAATCATGACTCAAAGCTACCATGTAGCCTCTAATAGTAAGTTATTCTGAATGATAACTATTAACTTTTAACTTGCTGCTATTACTCTCATTAGCTTAAGAAGAAGGCATCAAGAGTTGGGAAAGCTTATACCTCAAACCACAACACATCCCATTTCATGTGCTCCATGGCTCCCGGACGAAGGTTTGGCACATCCCCTACGCTAGCCGCACAATGCAAAACGGTATTTCCTTCATAATCAACTGCTGCCATCATCCTCTCCTTGTGAACAACAGTCTTCCGGAAATGCTTATAAAGTATTCTGCATTTTTTCTCCACCGCAATGTGAAGAATGTTCCTACCTTTCTCGTCTAACGAGATTGCAGCTTCAGGGTACCTATCGAGTATTTCAATTGCCAATTCATCAATGCCATGCTTTGTTGCTAGCATTAGAGGGTCAGGTACTTTACCAATCCTCTCTGTTGACATGCCAGTATCTGTTTCTTCAATACTTGCGTACTGACTCCAATCCTTTGCTTCCTCGAGAAGATTTTTTGCTAGGGCTAATGCAACTATATGTTTTTGCTTTTCATCATCAATTTCTTCAACCAAAGGTAAATCTGAGGAGAAAAGAGGGGCAGGGAATAAATAGGAGTATGTTCTATCATAATTCTTGGAATGTGTTGCGAATGCATATAACGTCCTCCCTTTCACTTTATTACAAAAACCTCATGAATGACAAAAACCTCATGAATCAATGGTATATATCAACTACAAAACCATGGTCTATCCTTTCTTTCTCCTGCTTTCTCTCCATCTTCTAGATGAGACGTCACACTCGGCAGACCACCATTCAAGGTAAACTCAAATCTTTTTCTCTTTTTTTTTTCTTTTATTGCCACAAGCTAGCCTTACACATCTCAAGTTATTATGCAAGGGAAAATAAATGTTCGCAACTCTAGGTAGAAACTGCTGGTCGTGCCTTGACAATATGCAAGGGGTGAATATCTTTGTTTATGTCTATTTCGGCCAAGCTTTGGGCAGGGCCTTAATGGTTCGCACATTTGTGGTTCTATGCTTCATCCTTCACACTTCTGCATAGCTTTGTCAAGATGTAAAACTATCTTCACTCTTTACCCAGTGGATTTTTAATACTATATTTACCGTCCGTTTCATGTGACAGGGATGTTAATGTACCTGTTTCACTCATCAGAGAGTGTACGAAATCTGGATCTTAACAGGGAAGACAAGGTAACTTGATCTTTTTACTTCATGATTGAAAACTGCTTTTATATGGCCTAAACAAGTTTTCGAGAAGGGTGTTTGTGCAACTTTTTTCCTTCAGGTTATTGCTAATATAAAACTTTGCTTAGGCACCTCTTTTTCTTTAGGATACTGACGATAAGATACTTTTACTATGCAGTGGATTCTACTTCCTCTCTTTTATATGCTTTTTCATTCATCTTTCTTGCAACACTGTCAGCATTCTAACAACAAATAAGGACCTGAAATGGCATATTGGGGGTGGAAACATCCTCCCCTCATTATTATACTAACCCATTCTTAAGAGATAACATTGATCATGTGCTACGAGGTTAAATGCTCATGAAGGTCAAGCTAGAACATGCCAAACTTCGAGATAGTCTTGGGGATATTTTTTCAAGAAAGAATCATCGGTTAATTTGAAAGTTATGTAACGTGGGTTTGAAAGTAAAAAGACTATACTTACCAACAAATGCTTCATAAAAGCGTGTGCAAATAAAATAAGGAGTGTCTTACTCGAAAGGGGTGCACATACCTATGCAAATAGGAGAGTGAATGTCTTCTTGCCTCAAAAGATATCTCATTGTCAACGTAACTTACTACAATTTGACGTGTAGGTTAACAAAAATTATGAGTTTATAACAACCATTATATTACATAAATATGCAAATAGGAGAGCGAATGTCGTCTTGGCTCAAAAAATATTATGCTTCTCTGCTCTCCATTTGTTGCTTTAAAACCATCACAATTCATTGTTGATATTTTGATTTACTGTGGATTAAGTCAGATGTTGGGTTCACAAAACACACTAATCTGGATTGCTTAAAGGAAAGAAAATGATAAACTCCATCGTCAAAAGAAGTGAGAAGGTGTACTGAGGGCTTATGTATAGTATCAATTGGTTGCAACATTTGAAAAGTAAACTTATTGACACCTTGATCAATATTCTACCTGCGGTCCATAATTTCAATCATGTTCTAGCTAATTTTTGAAGAAGATAATGTAAACTATGTTCCAGACATGATCAGGTTTTATGAAACTCCGGAGGCTATTTGTCTATTTTACTTGGTTACTCATCGTGACATTAATCATTAATCAATTTTTGTATACTTAACTACAGTGTTTGTCATATATTTCATTCTAGAATAATAAAAGAAGGTTTAGAAACTCCAAGAGATTTGAAGTAGAGTAGCATTTGTTCTATATTGAGACTGCTAAAAGTAACTTTGGAGAAAATCTTATTATGTTTTCGTAAGTTTTTTGTGAGTTTGTGGTCTCCTACACTAATCTTTTAAGTTTAAGATGTTACACTTGATTTAGAACCAATTCCTTTTAGAACTAAATTACAAGGGATAATTGAATTTGATTGAGAAATAAGTAGTTTCGATTGGAAAAATTTTGGAGAATAAAGAGTAATGTAAGATAAATGAGATCTAAGACAACTTCCTACTCAATCACAAACCATACAACTTTTAACGCTAACAAAAAATAGAGGTAGACGTGTCATTGGCAGTAAAGGTCCAATTGATCTTGCACATCTGATTGATATTAAATTCTTGGTAATGGTGGTGGTTGTGCATGAGCTGGTAGTAGTTGACTGCGATATGTTGTACAATGGAAGTAGCGGTGGTAGTGGTAGTAATGGCGACGACCGTAAAGATGGTAACAGCTATAATGGTTGGTGACAATAATGGAGGTTATCTAACAAAAATGGTAGCACTAAGGTGCTGGTGTGTTAGTATAAAATAGTGGGACAATTAATGTTGAGAACACTAATCAGACAAATTGTAAATCAGATTAACCAATGACGATTGTACGTTTAGTTCTTCGACAAAACTTGCACATTTTATAAAATTTATCCCAGGACTAGGAACTCTTAATGTTTTCACTAGAGGAGCTTCTTTGTTCGATCATGTTTTGATACCCATGTACAATTATAAAACTTTGTCTAGAGTTTTCTTTGAAGTTTGAACAATTTCTCAATAGTTCGAATTGGTCTAAAAAGCACATGTAATAACTTACTTCTCATGAAAGAATATATATGGTGTGACTTTAGGATTATATGTGGATTTATTAATATTTTACACAAAAGAAAGAGAAAAAGTGGAACTAAAATATACACCATTTTGCGCTGAGCTACACCTTTTTGTCACTAAAAGAGGCAAATAGGTCTATCATTATATAAAACATGCAAGCATTTTTTATTAGATTCTGGTACACAAACAAGTAATGAGGACAAACGGACTACAAAACCAACATGTTTGTGAAATTTGTTATACATCGTATTTCTTAACTAATAGTAAGTTTGAAGTTTGAACGACTTCTTAAATATATGAACCGATCTAAGAAGCATATGTAATACTGTACTTATCACGGAGGAATCTATCAGGCATGACCATATATATATATATATATATATATATATATATATATATGGATTTGCCAATATTTTGCACGAAAAGAAAGAGAATAAGTAAAACAAAATTTACACCCTTTTTTCGCTGAGTCCATACCCTTTCGTCACTAGAAAAGTCAATTAGACATATCTAAAATATGCCAATTTTTTTTTACTAGATCTGGTACACAAAATAATTAATGAGGATAGAAGGATTCAAAAACAACATGTTGGTGAAATATGTCACACAACTGTTCCCTTAGTAGTAGTTTTAGACAATACAATGCTCTATAACCAAAGTTTGGACTTACAAGTTCTCTCAGTTTTACTATAATCTTACATTGTAGGCAGTGGACTAATTTACCGGAGAAACTTACGTACTTGAGTAATGTCTACTATTCCGTTTAAGATTTATAAATGAATTAGCTCATTTGTCTTTAAAAATAATTATCTTTCTTAATTTTTTCGGACATTTGAGCTTTTTAGGCTATATTAAACTATGTTATTACCACAAAAAAAATAAAATAAAATTTGTGTCCCGTGCATTTCCACGGGCACATTAGCTAGTGGTAGAATAATGGGTGAAGATGGCGAGTCAAAAAATTAGTTGACTCATCCATTGACTGAAATAATCAATGAATCGTGTAGTTAACTCAAGCAATAGTGTGTATGTTCTTGACCAGGCAAAATGACATGTTTTCCGTTTAAAATGGGTCACATGTTTATCATCACACAACTTAACGAGCTTTCGGTGGATGCAAGAACTATTTTGGTAATAATAGTTGAGATAAAAATGAATTTGGAATAGATCAAAGGACGAGGACTACTTAAAAACTTATTCTAAACTTAAAGGCCCAAAAGTTGAATTATCATTTAGGTCTTTTACAATTTTGCCTTTAAAAAAAGTCACATGTCATTCATGTGACTACTTAACCGGATGGAAAGACCATTCGATTTACAGAAGTCAAGATAGAGGACAAATTCATAACAATCAAAGGATGGGTACGATTTATACATTTACCATAAACTTAAAGGACTAAAGTGTAATTTACCCTTTAAAAAATGAACATCTCAGCAAGCCTGAGTGGCGTTTTAGAGTTTCTTTTTCTCGAGAATAATACATACACACACACACACACACAACCGAAAGCACTAGTTTGTTACAGAGATTTTGCACTAACCGGCCAGTATTAACAAACCAGCTAAGCTGGTTCCAAACTCAGTTGATTTTGCAAGAAGTACGGAACATCCCCATCCATTTGGAAACTAGTTACTGCACCTCAAAGAGGAGCTCCCCGGTTGTCATCAAGGTAGGTAGCTACCTGAGGTCTCATCAAACCACTCCAGATACACCATCGTGCCAGCTCGACAAGAGTAGGATGCAAAGTGTGTACATTATATACAAACAGCAAAATGCAAAATTAGGTAGTCTGACTCAGAGAAGCTGTGAGGTAACATATCTTCGCTACTCACTCTTTCTTTAGATCTGCATAAATGCATAAGAGAACACCTTTGAAATTGACCCAAAAGAGGACACATAAAAACTTGAGCACAACAATGATCACAGTGCGCAAACTAGTGCACTCTTTGCAGCGTATGAGAAATCAATTGTTGATGAGATTTAAGGAACACCCATCAGACCCTGGTCGAAGCCCCAGTTAACGTTACCAACTCTTTCACTCGGTGCAGCGAGCTCGGCGGATGAAACTTAGCCTCTTGGAAAAGCACTTGATTTCGATTACGACAGATGACCCATAGTACGACCGCTATCTAGAGGCATTTAACCAATAGTGTAGCTCGCTTTAGTAATGGCTACCACCCTAGCCACCAACTAATCCAGCTGCGCAAAGAGGCCATTTGGGTCGTTAGCCGTTGATGTTTAACCGGGATGCCTACCCAAATGGGTTGCAAGTAACTATAATGTGAAAACACATGATCTTGCGTTTTCTGAGTTGGAGTGACAAAGTGGGGAATTCATAGTAGTTCTACATCCACATTTGTGTACCGCCTTTCAAACTAGAAGTATCTGCCGATAAATCATGAGAGGGAAGTTAAAATTTTTAGCAGGAAAAAAGGCAGCCTCCAAAATTTACGCCATAAATTAGGGTCCCAGGCAAGCATCAAGTTGACGAGTGCTTAAATTGAACGACTGAATCAGTTCGATAGGTGGCCGAGGTTGAAAACTTTTTATTGTTCGCATAAGGCTAGTTGAGGATGTCATGTCATTTGTCACGTGCTGGTAGTATACTAAAGATTTGATGAGCAATCAGCGGTGGGAAGATTTGGAGGATTCTACCAGGGTCTCAAGTAAAGATGTCAGGATTGATTAAATCAGAAACTCTCATATGCTTATTATGATTCGATTGAAAAGAATTGATGACTCCAGGTAGAGATGCATGTTATAAGTGAGATTGTTGTGTTTAATTGACTATCATTTGATACATCTTACGTTATATAAAATTAATGTTTGTCATCATAAAAAAAGAGGAGATAGTTAGCCATATTGTTGGATGACCTAAGCTTACATTTTGTTTTGATGATAACTACACATTGATTATGTTTTAATGTGTACTTTGAATGGATTCTAAGTAGGTATAGTGTTATCAAAGGCACGCCTAGGCACAAGGCGCACTCCTTGCACCTCTCCTAGACCTAGGCGCAGCCCCTTCGAAAAGGCACGCGCCTTGTGAGCCTAGGCGCCCAGGTGCAAGGCCCAAGGCGGTGGCGGAGGCGCAAAAAAAAGCGCAAAGATCCTAATTTTTTATTTTTACGTCGTGGCATCATCTCAACCGTTCATTGTATTCCATTCTTTGTTTCATAACATAATAAATCAATATCTAAATCACAAAAAAAATCTAAAATCCTAAATCTCTAATCCATCGATTCTCGTATTGTTGTTCATTGTGCTAGCGTCCCGTCTTCGATTGTTACTCTTTGTTAACTAAATTTACTCATTCACTTTACCTTGTAGACAAAGAAGATAAAATTGAAGAGGACTCTCTACTAGACTTGGAGCCTATGATTTGCTTTTGAGGAAATCATTGTTGCCTTAGCCATCACTATTCATGAAGATGACGTCCTCATTTTTACTTAGGATTAACTACTTGGATTTGAAACTTTTCCTAGTGTTCAAAATTTGTTAAATTGCCATGTTCTGAACTTTGTACATGATTTTATTGGTTTAATGCACTAATATATATATTTATTTTTATTTTTATTTTGCACCTCACTTCGAAAAGGTCCGCGCCTGCGCCTTATGCCTAGGCTTCAGGGACCCTTTGCACCTTAGGTGCGCATGCGCCTTTAATAACTACTATATGCACATGCAGTGTGTTTTCTTTTCAAAAGTTCTTTTCTGATATGAATGAGATGCACTTAACTTTGAGCTTGGTTTGACTTGGCTAGGCTCTACTTTCTAAGAGAACACAATATATTGGGCAGATATGCCTATAGAGAAACGGACAGTAACTTAAGTAAGACAACCCTTCGAAAAGGAAACAAATGAGGCAGAAAAGAAAACAAAAATAATAATAGAAGACTAAATGACAGCAGACACATTAACCACTGCTTAGATATCTTTTGATCTTTGTCTTCAGTTTCCTTGAAGTGAATTCTGCATTAACCACTGCTTAGATATCTGCATAAACTAAATTGTATAGAAAACTCATATAATCTCTTCATTCTCAACTCCCTCCACTTATGAGTAATGCCACTGATGTTATTGCTTTTGGTGTTGGTAAACAGATGAGTACCGATAGCAATGCCTCGCAAGTTAGTCTTTCTAGTAAAAGAAAGAATGTTGGTGATTCGAAGATAAAATCATACCTTAGATGGACTGTGAAAATGGACCGCGTTCTTAATGTTTTCTTACTTGATCAACTTAATATTGGGAACAAAGTTCCTAATGGATGGAAACCAAATGCGTACAATGTTGTGATTGATGCGATAAGTGATCAATGTAACGTGAAAGTTACAAAAGAGAATGTTGTTGGTCATCTAAAAACATGGGACAAGCATTATGAGGTAGTGTCTAAGTTGTTGACCCAAAGTGGCTTTTCGTGGGATTGCTATTCCAATACGATTAGCGTTTATAGTGAAGCTGCTTGGAACGCGTATATTCAGGTAAAAAGCAAATTAGTCTCTTATTTTTTAAACAATTGGAACGCTACTTACATAGTTCTATATTTACTTTTTGTAGGATCATCCCGATGCAAAGCCATATAGAAGAAATGTAATTGAGAATTAGGAAGATTTATCACCTATATGTGGACAAGATCGAGTAACAGGGGAAGGAGCTGAGACTGGTGTTGAAGGTTACTGTAATACCCCGATTTAATCTAACCGAGAATCAGATTAATCAAGGGCATTATTTCTATTGATATTATTATTCTTATCCATGATCGAATAATTAGAATAAAATGGGAGTGGTTTGGCCTGCGGGGTCAAAATATAATTTTAGGAAGTTAATGGGCAAAAATGTAATTTTGGGAAAGATGGTGAGCGGGATGCGCATTTTTATTATGTATCATCATTTCAATGATAATGAGGTGTTAGGGGGCTAAAGGAGGGGTTAGGGTGATTTTGGGGTCAAATTGTGAACTCCCAAAGTCGAGGGGTCAAAATGCAATTTTAGAAATTTGAGAGGCCAAAGTGCAAATTTTGAAAGTTTGTTAAATGTGTCATAAGGTGGGGAGAAGTCTGCCGAGTGTCTTCCACCTCTTGAGGGAATTGGGCTAACTAAGCCTTATAAACAATAAACTATTGTAGGGGATAAGATCATGGAATGAAAATATAAAAGGAAATTTTGGGGTACAAAATAGAAAAAAAGGAAACTCAAGAACAGGCTTGAAGAACAAGAACAGAAGAAGCAGCGGGAAGGAAACAGAGAAGAGAAAAAGTGGAAAGGAGGACGAAGAAGAAGGAGAAGGAAAGGAAAAAAAAAGAATTGAATCCTAAATCTGATGAGGTATGAACTTAAACCAAAAACGTGGAAATTGATTGAAAGTGTTTGAATATAAATCATATATACATGTATCTATATATTCAGTTTATGAGCTTGATTTGGGATGAATGAATTGTGGTGAAATTGTGTTAGAAATCATGAATATAAGACCCTAATCCAACAAGAAAAGAGAAAACGAACTAGGGTCTTGAATTGGGTTTGATTTTGGGGTGCGTGGGTGGGTATTTCAGTGGGTGTTCTTCATCCATGGTGGGTTTGATTTGAATTGCGGGTGTTTAATTAAGTGCAATTGTGTTAACCGAATAGAGTTAGGGTTTTAAAGTGTAGTGTAATGAAAATTTAGTGGTTTAGGTGTATAAAACATGGTGGAACCATGCGAGATTGGGGATGAAAATACCTAGATGTGTCACGGCTGACAGAGGAAGAAGGCTGTGTGTGTGTTTAAGGTGTGTTAGTGTGTGTGATAATCTGAATAGTAGATGTAATGGTCGCTAAAAGTGGAACTTTAACAAGTAGATTCTGATCCAAATTTTAAAAAATATCTCGGGTCAGATTTAGCCAAAGTTCAAAAAATAAACCCTAATTATTTTTAAGATACCTACACCGTGGAAAAATTTCAGATTTTTCCGAGGGTTGGAAAAGGGTTAAGGGATACGGGAACTTTGCAGTATAATTTAAAATACCAAACTAGCGCGATTTTGCGCAAAAAATTTATGAGAACCCTAGGATGTTGGGAAGTTCCATTTCCCAGGACTTCGGGCCATTCTGAATTCGTTAGCTATTTTTGGCCGAAAGGGCTTTTAAGCGCTCGGTCCGAACACCGGTTTGGGATTTTTGAGCAAAAATTTTGTAAAATATTTTTTAGCTCAAGAATTAATTCAGGAGGCTTAAAATAGCGTTTTAAAGTACTTTTGAGATTTTTCTTATGTCGGGAACCCTTAGGGACATTTTGGTAATTTGCCACCCTGAGAGAGGCATTTTGGTAATTTTTTGGTAAATTTTTCTGAAGGACTTTAGTCCCAGAAGGGTTCTAAAACACCTGAGAGATTGTTTAGAAGCTGATTTGGGGCGATGGCCGCTGGAGGGGTATTTTGGTAATTCTACATAAGTTGGGGGTGTTTTGGTAATTATTTTCTTCAAAATTTTCTGAGGGACTATTTGGTCTAGAAATGATGTAGTACATCTAAAAAGTGGGTTTAAAGCAGTTTTTGGGTGTTGGTGGTGTAGCGGCCATCATGGAGTATTTTGGTAATTTGCCACGTTGGCGCTAAATTTTTGGGAAATGCAAGTGTCCAGAGTAGTGGGAAGCGAGAATTGTGTTAATACATCTAAAATGAGGGGAGGTTGTTATCGCTAATGCGTCGATAAGGCTAGGTTAAGGATCCAGTTATTGGATCGGGTTGACTAGCTGTCATAAAACACTGTGAGCGGTTAAATGGGAAGGGGTAGAATAAGGAGTGCGTATATGTTGAATAATGTCTAACGAGCAGGGTATTGTTTGACTAGGTGATGCAGCTTGTTACGATCAGAGATTGCGAGTGCTTCGGCTATAAGCCAATCAGGTAAGGGCAATGCGGTTCTTATATGCTAATTCATTGTTTCGATTAGCATGCCATGTTGATGACGTGTTGTTGAATTCTTGTTATTATGATTGGACACCGGTAGTCATGGGGACCGGTATACGTATATTTGAATTGTGCTTTTGATGACTTAGGATTGAATAAACCTCCTTAGTCCACCCTTTTGATGGAATTTACCTAGGATTATGTGTGTCCAGTTATGCTATGACTCGATTCGATTAGCATACCCGAAGTTGATGGTAATGTTGTGTAGGTGTTATTATGTGTTTGTTGTGACATGTCGACAGTCATTGATAGCTAATATTTCTTCTCTCTGAGAATACTGTTGAGGACTTGCGGCAAACTTCTCCCGAGTCCACCCTGTCGTTGGTGATGATGTTGTCGAGGTCGTTGCTTGTTGTTGTGAAGTGTTGGCACTTATTGGCAGTCGACATTTCTCTTATGTAAGAAGGTTATTGAGGGATTGCGGTAATCTTCTCCCAAGTCCGCCCTATTGATGATGTTATGTTGAACTCTTGTTGTTAGGTCTGAACACTGGTTGATCTTCTGATCCGGTATTCCTTACTGAGCTGTGTTGATGACGACGTAAGGTGGAATAAATTTTTCCTTAGTCCGCCCCGTTGATAAAGTCATGTTGCTTGGTTGTAAGGTGGTTAGGAAAAGCACTCTAGATGAGTTCCCTTCTTGTTGACACTGTCTCTTCTATTTACTTGAGACTGAGATGAACATCCCGTAAAATGGGACATCAAATGAGGAGGATGGCCTATGAATTATGATCACTGGCCAAAGAGGACGAATGTCCCTCGAGCAGAGGTTGTCGTGTCTGGTCGAGTCTGGTTCGTCGTGTCCATGTGCATTGCAGTTTATTTCCTTTTGATGTTGATGATTTTAGTTATTTGTATTTCAATGATGTTTATTTTTACGACCTTGGATTTCGGGTTCACTTGCATAGTCAGTCCGTCAATCAGTCCTGTCCATGTGGAGGTGGCAGTAATGCTGTTCTGTTGGGCCTTGAAGCCACTCAGCTGACGAAAGAAAATATCGTTTGACAATTATGCTGATGTGTGAAAATTTATTGGAGCTCTTGATTCATTGTTATCGTTGAGATTATTATCATTCTTCCGAGTCTCTTGAATCATTTGTACGTGATACTCCTTATGTTGTCTTTACTGGGCGATTTGCACTCATTCCTTATGTTGTATTGTGTAGGCTATAAGGTTGATCAAGGAGAACCCTCTAGAAAAGGGAAAAGAAGCAAGCTAGAAAAGTTGAGTAAGGGGTCAGTTGTGTGAGGTTAGACAAGCTAGATAGGGTGAGGCAAAGATTGAGCTGCAAAAAAAGTTGATAAGAGTCAGATGACTACAGTCGTATATTAGGTTGTAAACTTTCATGTGGTTAAAGACCTGAAAGTCTTCCGCTGCATTATGATGTATGTTGTAAGAAAATTTTTGTAAGGACGTAATTTGGAGCATCTATTAATGATGTATGAGTATGAGGATGTAGTTGCTCTGTATTATGCACAGAGGTTTTGAAGGTGATTATGATCGATAACTCAACCCAGTGATGTCACCAGGGTAGAGGGTGTCGCAAGTTGGTAGCAGAGCTTAGGCAAATGATTCTGTAGACTTTTGAAGTGTCAGGTGGAATGCCTAAGCTTTTTATGGGAAGAGTAGAAGAATTTTTTTGATAGTTTGGCTGAACCAAGAGGGTGGTTAAAATATGTTGGCAGAGGTTGGCTAAGGCATATGTATCGTGATCTGAACATTCCTGTTATGGCTGTAGGGAATGGAAGACAGAACTGGTTGACCTACTTTTAGAAGAATGGATTGATGCTGATAAGGTTGTGATGTCGTATCTCGAAAAAGGATCCTGATGAGAAGGTAAACGAGATGGAATTAGGGTTGAAAGAACCATATTAAGGTCCAGTAGGAAGTGAATTTGTAAGAACTACAGGAGGATAGATGAGGTTAAACACCTTTATGGTATGAACTTAAAGTGAAGAAATGAGGAACCCAGAGTGAGAATGAGTAGAATTTTGATGGACTTTTGGGAAGATAAAGTACATCGAAGTGATGAGGAAAAATGGACTCATGGACCAGTAAGTTCGAGTCCCAACCCAACGGTGTTAATCAAATGATAGAGAGGTTGAAAGTTGAATGAGAGGACAAGACGTAAGTATCGAATTAGATACTAATGGAAGCGATAGACACCAGTATACGGATTGTCTAAAAGGTATGGTAAATCGTTTGGGACTACCCGCCTCATAGGGTTTTATTTGAGGGTGTGTACACAGGGGATTCTAAGTAAGAAACGTTGAAACCTAAAATGGTTGAAGAAAGGTTATAATTTCTCTGAGGTTGATAGGGTGTATGAGTAGGGGTGGAGTCCGCTTTTGAAATCGAACATAAAGTTGTTATTGAGAAGGGGAAGGTTGATGGGGAACTAGTATCACTTACATACTATTATAGAAAAAAGGGTTGTTTAGTGATGGAAACCATTAGCTGTTTGAGCGGGAAGGTTGATATTATGGTGTGCAATTTTAAATACCGTGCTATTCTTATTGGAAGGACGAGAGAGGGTTACCAATCGAGAGGGATCCTCAATAGAAATGATTGCGATGAATGTCGAGGACGTAAAGGGAAGGAATAAGCTGGGAGTTGTATTAGGTCAAGAAGACCTTGAGAAAGAGCTAGTGAGACTTGTACACGAAGATCGTTGGAGTTAGAACAGTACAACATGTGGCTGCTATTATGACAGCCTCAGTAAGAGGAAGAAAGGAACATAGATCTCCAAATTTTTCAGGATGCCTGCCTGAGTGGAGTCTTAAGGGAGGGAAATGGCTGGTATAGACAATTACGTGAATTTGAGAGACGGAGAAGATGGGAGAATGTCAAAAAGATGGATTTTGCTAGTCATATGTACAAGAGGAGCTTCAAGTTGTTGAGAACGGACAAAACGAGTTGAGGAGGGTAATTTATTTGGCCTACGTTGCCCGGAGTAGATGCAGGTAACATGTTGATGATAGATAATTTTGCTTCAAATTGCAGAGTAAGTTAGAAATGTGTTTCTTGTGCTAAGTGAAAAGGATAGAAAGGAACATGAAAGTATATTAAGAATTTGTGTGAGTTGGCCTATTTGCCCTTATCAGATGATGACAAAAAATTTGAAAAGCAGAACAAAGTAAGGAGAGGTAGAAAATAATCCTTTGAAAGACAAGTAATGAGGTTCTAAGGACAAATTGCTACAGAAGTAGCAGAAAAAAATCGAGTGGTGAAGGTAGGAAATAAAGAGATCTGAGAAGAAAGAAGGGAGTGAGGACAGAAAAGAGGTAGAATCCAGGATCAAAACTGGAAAAGTGGAAAGAATTGTAAGAGAAAAACAGTCCGGACAAAGTTCAGGACAAAGAGGATGAGATAAAAAATGTAGATGGGGTGGATTGAGGCACGAGGAAGTGGACTATGCTAAGGCAAGTAAAGCATGTCTTAAGTATGAGAGCGAGTCACCCAACCAATGTTTAAGATGGATCAAAAGAGTCTGTTTCAAATGTTAACAGCCATCGCATATTGAACTGAGACGTTCCAAAAGAGGGTGATGATTATTGAAAAAAAAAAACAATGTGGTGTATGAGACTATGTATTGGTTATCAAAAGCTGAAAAAGGTGATAGTTAGGAATAATTACTCATTGCTTGACCTAGCTGATGTGTCGATCAATTACTGGGTGCTAAGTGTTTTCTTCCTGTGGTTGACCTTAGAATGGGTCATCACCAGTTAGGGAACGAGGAAGGATAAAGTTGGCAAGATTGTCTCTGGGAACAGCGACGGACATTATGAATTCGTGGTGATGTCACGTGGATTAATCAATGCCCTAGTGGCATCTGTGAATTTGATGAATCGGGTTTTGGGAGCATTTGATATTGTGTCGTAGCCTTATTGGTGGCCTTATGAATAGTACTTAAGGCACAGAAAAACTTGTGCTATCGCAAGTTTAAAAAATTCTAAGAAAGCTAAATTATATGTCAAACTCAAGGAATGTGAACTTTGACTGGGAAATATGGATGTATAAGGTTAATGTGGTAGCATGTTAGGAGATCTGGGAAAATTTGAAAAGGTAACAAATGGGGAACGTCGTAAAAATCGGCGTTGAGATCAGTAGCTTCTTAAGATAAATCGGAGGCTACCAGAGAGTAATTGACAATTCCTCTAAGATGCCTTATCGGAGAAAACTGACTGCGATGATTGTTACGCCAAGTTAGTAAAAAGGTGAACAGCTCAAAATCAAAGTTCGAGTAAGGAGAAAAGGAAATAATAGTTTGCTTCACGTGGAAATGCGACCAGCGCATCTTAATTAAATCAAGGAAGCTTAAGGCCAAGATGAAAGGATGTTGAGGTCCAGCAGGGATTTAAAATTGATAAAAAGAAATTTTGATTGTGATGAGGATGGTAGTTGCAATGTGAAGGTTGGATGTATGTTCCGCCTAATGATGAATTAAGGAAAGGAATAGTGAACGGTACACATAGTTTTAAGTGTCGATTCACTCAGGGGAGACGAAAATGAACCCTAAGTTACGACCAAAAACTTTGGTGTCTTGGTAGGAAGTGTGATATATCAAAGTTTGTATCCCGATGTTTGACCTGCCAATAGGCAAAAGTAGATTATAAGAAGATCGCTAGATAGTGTAACCACTCTTAGTACCTGAATGGAAGTGAGAACACACTACGGTGAATTTTGGTGTTAAGGTTACCATGAACAACTAAGAGATATACCTCTATATGGGTTGTAGTGGATTGGTTGACTAAGATGTCCCGATTTAGTTTGTCCGGGAAGAATATTTTTCTGAGCGACTTGCCGAAACTTATGTTAAGCTAGTGGTTAGTCGTTATGGAGTTTAAGTGACTAATGTGTCCGACAGAGAGGCAAGGCTTATCTTTAGAGTTTGAAAAAGTTTTCAATAAGAAATGAAAACAAAGTCGATCATGAGGACTGCATGTTACCTCTGACGGATGGCCAGTCGGGACGAGCGATATAAATATTACAAGGATGTTGAAAGTCTGCATTATTTATTTTTGCGAAGCATCGGGATGAGTAGATATCTTGAACCAAAAAATGTTGCTTGTTGATTTATTATAATCTGTTTGGGGAAAAAAAGACTATCTCGCTCGAGACTGTGCAAAGAAATAGAAAACAAGGTGATCGATACCCAAGAAAGAAATCTTACTACATAGAATTAGCAGAAAATTTATGCTAACAAGAGGCGTAGGATGTTGGAGTTTGAAGTAGGTGACATAGTAAATTTTATAAGTATCACCGTGGAAAAGAGTCATGCGATTCAAGAAATGGAGGAAGTTAAGTCCGAGGTTCATCAGACCGTTTAAAATCCTACCTAGGATTGAGAGGATAGCATACAAACTCGATCTATGTCCAAGATTGAGTTAATTAAACAGCGTGTATTGCGTGTCACTACAGAGGATGTATGATCCCGACTCTACACATGGGATCCAATAGGAACAAGTTGAAATAGAAGACAATATCTCATATCAGGAGGCACCGACATAAGTGATTAATAAAGAAGAACAAGTATCATGTTTGAAAATAACACAGTTGGTGAAAGTGTCCTGAAGACACGTGTGATAAAGGGAGCCACATAGGAACCCGAAGCGTGGATGCTGCAGAGATATCCGCATCTATTCGTAGGATGAGGTTTATCCCAGTTTCGAGGACGAAATTTATTTCAGGGGGGGAGGATGTAATACCCCGATTTAATCTAACCGAGAATCAGATTAATCAAGGGCATTATTTCTATGGATATTATTATTCTTATCGATGATCGACTAATTAGAATAAAATGGGAGTGGTTTGGCCTGCGGGGGTCAAAATGTAATTTTGGGAAGTTAAGGGGCAAAATGTAATTTTCGGAAAGATGGTGAGCTGGATGCACATTTTTATTATGTAGCATCATTTCAATGATAATGAGGTGTTAGGGGGCTAAAGGAGGGGTTAGGGTGATTTTGGGGTCAAATTATGGATTCCCAAAGCCGAGGGGTCAAAATGCAATTTTGGAAATTTGAGGGGCCAAAGTGCAAAATTTGAAAGTTTGTGAAATGTGTCATAAGGTGGGGAGAAGTTTGCCGAGTGTCTTCCACCTTTTGAGGGAATTGGGTTGACTAAGCCTTATAAAATATAAACTATTGTATGGGATAAGATCATGGAATGAAAATATAAAAGGAAATTTTGGGGTACAAAAGAGAAATAAATGAAACTCAAGAATAATTCGTGACTGCAATCAAAATTTCCTGATATACCGCTGTAATTCTAGTGATAACGGTATAACAGAGCAACTAACTCCTCTAACATAAAATATCTCCATAAAACAAAAATCTATTGCAATCCGTTCTCTTAAAAATCCATTACAAAACAAATTTACTAAACGCAGCGGCTAAACCAATCATATGAAATCAATTCTATCAAATTACCCACTTTTGGGTAAAGTTCTCAAAACAAACTGCAATCTAATTAACTAAGAAGGAATCTCAAAACTCCAACGCCGTCACACGGA